>VKOC01023178.1:0-13894 GCA_009364415.1 Spea multiplicata
TTTACCCTCAGGTCTAGGGCATCTCCCATCTGTAATATTCTATTACCTCTACCCCTCTCATCTTCCTCGTGTTCCACAGATTCCGAAAAATCTGAGAAACTGCTGCCTACTACTATCGGTCTATCAAATCTAAATATTTACACAAAAATCAATTTCCTGACTATTTTAAATGTTCTCACATAATGCCATTTCTGAAGGGTAAACAAATGCTTTTCCTTCACTAATCCCTTTTTTTAAAACTATATCTAGCGCAAACCAAAATAGTTAAAATTAAAATCCCCAAATGTTACAATTTTACAACAGTAATGAAGTATCTTCAATACTGTGATCTGGTGTGGATTAAACCAGCACCATTGGGGGGGGGGGTTCCAACAAGTCCATTGACACATAGTGACAAAATAATAATCATGTAAAAATAAAGCATGTATTTTTTAACTAAACAATGTACCTAAACTTTGCGTGATGGGAAAAGCCTTATTCAGGATTAATTAACAAGATTACTATGTGCAAAACAAGCTCATGAACGGGATGACTAGTATTTCCCAATAATTGAATTGCATTTTCCTGCCTTGGTGCGGTTCTTCATCTTGTAAAACTGACCAATTTTATGTTATTAGATTTGTAAATCCAAATCGCTTATAAACGAGGGTAATAAATCAGAAACTTCTCATTTGGTGTTTTCTGTAGCTTGCTTTATGTGACTTGTGTTTCGGTTACTATAGTTCGTTTTCAAATCCCTACTTCATCAGCGGTAGGTTGATTGGAGATATTTGTCGATGCTGTCATCTAAAGCATTCTGTCAAGTCTTTTCATCCAGACAGTATATACCATGTTTTTATGGAGTCTCCTCAGACTTATAAACTTCAGCTCTCTTGGACAGGCCCCCATAAGGATAAATTAAATTAGTAGTAAGGATCAAATAACAAGGATCAAAATATATATGTTTTTAACTTTTGCCCCAGTAAAGACCCTGATTTTGTTGGGTGAAAATGTACGTTGGCATCTGATCTTTTTAAGGGAATAAATACATTACTGTTGTAATTCATTGACTTCCCTGGGAATTTTCTTTTACATTTTCTCTTAATGGTAAGGCAGGCATGACCAGGCCTCATTTTGGAGTATTGCCTGCATGGCGGCAAAATGGAGGGTAACTGAAAGGTATTAGGCGGTGGATGGGATAAGGTCAGGGGAAGATAAAGGAAATATTTCTTAAGGCCAAGATGTCCTGGGGGCCACAATCCTTTTCAACTGGCAGGTGAGAGAAGCCAATCCCTCGCCCATCATACTGTTCATATTGGGCTAGAGCAGTGAATTAGTCCATGGCTTTTGACGTTGGCTCAGTTTAGTTAATAATTTAAGATGTTGGCATAAAAAGTATAGGAACCGGGACTGTTAGGTTTTATGGATGTCCAATGGGAAAATCTTTACCAGGTTACTTATCTGCTGGTGTCGGGATGTGGGGTTATGGTACAGAGTGTACCTTGAGTGGTATTAAGTATTTCGGTTACAAGTTGAACAAAGAGCAAATATGACATATAGTTAAGGATAATTATAGGGTACCCGAATACCCTTAATGATATGCTATAGGAACATGATATTGTTACAAGGACAGTAATGAATTAACGGGTGTCAGTGGGCTATTTACACAGTCCAAAGATTTATCTTTCTCCTTTGTTTGTTCTTTCCATTACCGCTATGGCTAACAAGCGGATGGTAGTGTGGCCCCATATATACAGTGCCTGGGCCAAGGGTTATTTCCCTGTTCTAGTTATTGAGGACAGGCAGTACATCCTGGCATTTCATCACAAAATAGCTATCTGAGGCAGTCATGAAAATAACTTTTTTATACACAAAGTGGGTGGTAAGGATGTTCCTTAGGGGGGAAAAAATCCCAGTTAAGTGAAGTCAGCTCAAAGATTTTCCAAAAGCAACAATTATAATTTTAGGGTTGCGTACAAAATGTGTGCGCCACACAAGAGACATGTTGTTCTCTTTCCAAAAAGACGTTAAACATAGGTAGAGAAAAGGATATGTGCCAGCATGTTATACCGGATAATGGATACAAAGCTTTATCTTATTTATCTTATTTATTTTCTCCTGCCTTAATAGGTGATCTGACATCCTACGATTGTCATAGTGTGTTATACAACTGAAAGGGTCAAAAGCAGATATAATTATATTTATTATTATTTCATTGTGTCATATAGCGCCACCATATTCCGCAACGTTGTACAATGGATAAACAGGACATAACAAGTAGTAAATAACATAAGAATTCGACCCCGCTCAAACAAGCTTGCAATCAATTCACGGTCAGAGTTCTTAGCTGTTTTCCAAGAAATGTGATATTCATAAATTATTATTATTATTTACATATTTACAGGATAAGAAAATGCAACATTATTCAGACTTTACATTAAATTACATAGATTTTAGATAAAATCTATACAGTGTTTCCAATTGATATTTGGAAGTGAAGCTATAGGGGACATCCTAATACATTTATTGTAAAAATTACTTAAAATAGCTTAATGTGTAAAAAGTGTACAAACATTAACCAACTGAAAATTTGCACAGCTTGAGTTTTTGACTTCCCAAACCTATCCTGGACGTTTCATGGATTTTGGTCTCCCACGAGGTAAATGAGTGAGAATAAGCATGTATTTTGGGCGGCTTAATGTGGCATAACATCTGATTCTCTAAATATAAGTGACCAGATAACCATAAAGACAATATGAGATTAATAAATATAGTGCTTTTTTTTTTGCTTTTTTTGTCGCATATAAATGTTTCAGATCATTCAACTAAAATAAGATGAAGACAAGGTGACTAAACACAAAAAATGCAGTTTTTAGATGATCATTTTAATTATTGAAGGTAAATAGTTGATCACAACGTTTATCATCCTTGATAAAAAGTAATTGAATGATACATACTTAAAGACTCCAATGATGGAACCATGACATAAGGGGTACGCTACAGTTCTAAAAAAATTCTCTCTGGGTATTTAAATAAAGAGTCACAGAATGTAAAAATTTAAATAATAATTTAAAATGAAAAAAAAAAAACAATTAAAAATAGGTACTTAAACACCTTTTGTCCCTCCCCTGAAGAATTGGTAATATATGTACTATTTTTTAAAAAAAACATGAGCAGGCGAAACACATTTCTTTTATTTCTCACGGGATTCATATTCCTCTGTAGGTTATAGCAGAACGGCACAATCATAAAACAAATGAAAAAAAATGAAAATGACCCCTGTCAAAAGTCTGCATACCCTTAGTTCTTAACGCTGTGTATTGCCCTCTTTAGCATCAATGTGTAGTCTTTTGTAATAGTTGTCTAAGATGCCCCAAATTCTTGCAGGTGGTATAGCTGCCCATTGGCCACGGCAAAATGCCTCCAGGTCATGCAAAGTCTTTGGCCGTCTTGCATGGACCGCACGTTTGAGGTCTCCCCAGAGTGGCTCGATGATATTAAGGTTAAGAGATTGTGATGGCCGCTCCAGAACCTTCAGCTTTTTCACTGGAGGGTCAAATTGGCCTTGTGCTAAGGGTCATTGTTGTGCTGGAAAGTCAGCTTTTGTGTGGAAGAATGTAAATTGTCGGCCACTATATTCTGATAACATGCTGCACTCATCTTGCCCTCAATTTCCACGAGATTCCTGTGCCTTTACAGCTCGCACCCCTCCAAAACATCAGTAAGCCACCACCATGCTTCACAGCGGGGATGGTATTCTTTTCGCTATAGGCCTGGTTGGCCCCTTTCCAAACATAGTGCTTATGGCTGTGACCATAAAGCTCTATTTTGGTCTCGTCACTCCAAATTACAGTGTGCCAGAAGCTGTGAGCCGCGTCAAGATGTTGTCGGGCATATTGTAAACGGGCTTTTTTGTGGCATTGGTGCAGTAAATGGCAAAAACTCTTCAGTCACTTAGGGGGGTTAAACTCCTCTGTCACAAGTTGAGACAAGCGAGGCCTGTTATCTTAGTCTGGGTTCTTTTGTGACCTCCTGAATGAATTGCCTATGTGCTCTTGGAGGAATATCGGACGACCTTGGGAAGGTTCTCCACTGTTCTCAACGTGGTGCACTGGAGTTCCAGAGCCCTAGAAATGTCTGTAACCCTTTTTTTCAGACTAATAGAAGTCAATGACTTTGTTTCTTATCTGTTTCTTTAGATCGCGGCATCATGTGCTGCTTTTTGAGACCTTTTAGCCAACTTCACTCTGCAAGACAGGTTCTTTTTAATTGATATTTAGATCCAACAGGGCTGGTCGGTAATCGTGTCTGGGTGTGTCTAGTGAAACTGAACCCAATTAAATTTGGTTAATTGATTTAGTAACTAAAGGGGCAGTTAATTTTCCACAATACTGTCAAGTACCGGTGGATAGTTTTTTTTTCTGTTATGCATAAAAAATCTGCATTTTGTATTATCCGTCTAATATTAAAATTAGTTTGATGACCTGAAACACGTAAGTGTGACAAATATGCAAAAATAGAAGTAATGGGAAGGGGCAAATACTCTTTCACAGCACTGTATGGAAGGGTGATGTTTTGCTCTCCTGGGTCATGTCTTAAGCGGTATCACAAATTGTGTTCCCGATTATAAAATATATAGTAAACTATGATGACGAATCAGAATAATCAATTAACTTACTGCTACATAATAATATCCACGTGAGTGTGCGTTATATGATTTACAACGGCTATAGAATTGTAGGATCTAAGGGCTGGCTGTCTAAAGCACACTCCATGTATGTGAGTAGCCCCTTTACCATGTCGAGTTACGCAAATCGTGCTATTTTAAGATTCTAATCTGTGGATATAATTATATAAAACGACTATAAAATGTTTTTTTTTTCCCCTTGAAACATGCGCTGCCTGGTTGTGGAACTTACCATGACCCTGGGAAGGAAGGGAAGTCTAATTATGATGCAGGACACCATATCCTTGAAGTATGAAGTATGTTTATTTATAGTAATAAAGTTAGATATTTATAATGAGATTAATATAGCGCAGCGGCTTTGTTGTCATTGCTTTCTGCACTCGTCTGTATGATACTAAATATATTATATATCTTAAGGCTGCTTTTCCATTAAGTGAGTCTGTAGAATAAAAATGAAAAATAAAAACTCAAAAACATAATATTCATTTCATGATCAATGTGGCCAGCGATGCTAGGAGTCATGGGCTTTCTAATGTAAATAAATTAAGTGTTTAAAGCATTCCCCCCCCCTTTTTTACATATCTGCATGTAGAATATCTACTGCTTTTGGGAGATCTTTGGCAGGAGATCAAACGTCCTTCTTTAGGAAAGCTCCTTCTTTTGGTCCAAATCTCTTTATCAACCTCAAGACGTTGGGAGCCTATAGACCAAATATATGTTTTATAGACAAATAAAAGAGGTCTACTTTCCAGATGGATGTGTAGCCCACGTATACCATTTACCTCTTGGCGACTCCCATGCCAAAAGTTGTAGGAATATCAAAAGACTCCAAGGATGGATAGTGACAGTTACTAGAATGGAAAGAACAAGCAGGTTTAGAAGTAAGAATTCCGCGCATACCCAGCATAAACAATTCAAAACATCTAACAAAGACATAAATATCATGGATTCCGTCACACTGTATGGCAATATATTGCTTAGCCCACCGCTATGTCCAATTCCCCTAAGATTGGTGAGGCCGGTATAATTTTTCATGGCTGTATTGCTTACCAAGGAGCTGACTCAATGGGACTGCTCTGCATTTTAATCCATTGAGACTCTCAAGCAATTTAAAAACTTCTCTGGACTCCATTCATGAGACTCCTGTGTATTCGGAGGGGCTGCTGGACCCTAAGGTTCGGTCAGAACCTGCAAAATACGCACAGCACAAAAAAACTAATGACAACCTAACAGTTTTTAAGCAACCACTGGCCGGAAGGTGACTTTTCGATAAACGAATGGTTAAGAATCCCCGCTCACAGAGTAATCTCTTGGGGACCTCCATCATAATTCTCACAGAGGGGGTCCTGGCATGAAAAAACTGCGGAGCTACTTAGATTCTATCGCCAAAGGAAGATGGCAAAGGTCTGCACAAAGGTGTTCAAATAATACTTTCAACAAAAATGAGGTTGTATCACTAATTGGAATAACTACGTAGCTTCTTTACAACCCACAAACAACTAAGTTTGGCAGGAATAATATATCACAAGAGTTTCTTAAAAATCAGAATGTCGATGGTTTCAACTTTTAAGAAGATTCGAGACAAAGAAAAAAAAAGGGCCCTGCAAGCGAGCTGCTTTCTTAATCCTGCCCTCAAAAATAAACACATATTAAGCCCGAATATTAATAACTGGACCCCTGAGATACGGCTGCCAGAGAGATAAATTACTGGGATAATCCTGGAGCCCGCTTTTGAGATGCTGGATCAGGACGGATTATACAAACAATGCATTTCACAGAACCTATCATCGTCGAGAAGGAAATCGTACGGTTTCTGTAGCATTTCCCCCCCGTTTTCATACCCTATTTGAGCTAAATAGCTAATCTATGTGCTGCAGGTCCTTTGGCAACATGTGAGCCGAGCCAATCACCTCGCTTATCTCCACGCCTCAGCTGAGTAACGTTCAACCCGATTTATTTATCAACCTCTAACATACGCCATAACAATGTACAATGGGAGACAGAGCCTCCAACGTGTATTCTAAAAGAAAATGAAAAAGGAAGAAGAAAAAAAAGAGGAGGCAATTAAGGCTACTGATCATGATTGATGACTGTATTATTAAGAATAATAAATACTAATAATTAATAATAGCAGGATCTGCTACAAGGTTTGTATTTGAATGTCTAACAAGCAGGGCTGTTGGTGCTCGCTCTATGTAGATTTGTACAAAGGAACTAGCAATCTCCAGACAAAAAATAAAATATGATTATTAATATTAATAAATAAAATAAATAGGTTATTTTATTGAAATGTACAAAAGATGGTGGTCAATATTTTGGCTAGTCCTTGTAGCCGTTACGATGGTCAATTGGCGACCCTGGTAATTTAAGGCCTGCAGCACCCCAATATCACATGCACCTGTACGTTATGGTTTAATACTCATGGAGCGTGCGGCCGGGCACCTGATCTGCCACTAGAGCGGCAGATCGGATAAGTATGGGGTGCTGTTGCCCCACTGGGCAAATGCCTGATGTGCCAGATGGCCAGTGCAGGCCTTTAGAGGGGCTACCGATGGGTCCTAAAAATGATATATAAATAATGAGGTTGGAGAGCCATTCTGCAGGGGATAGCGGAAACATCAACCACAAATTTTTGTATGTTTCAATAAATTAACTCTTTATTCATTCAAAAGCGAGTGACAGCTCCTTTGTGCAAACCAGTATCCGTGGTACGTAAACCATTCCAGGTCACCAGCGCACCAATTAGGAGCGCCATGACATATATATAATATATAATATATATACTGTATATACATAGTCGCTGATCCAATTGGGAATCACACAGTTCTATGCTCATTGCAGATTGGATCGCTGACTCTGCTGGCTGGTATCAGATTGCTTGTATTTGGCTGATGAGGATATATATACCCCCCCCCCATGATTACTTAAAAATGTCAAATTGCTTGCATTTTACAAGCTGCGATATGCATGTAGTGGCTGCCCAGGACCCTTTCGTTGCCAGGCTGCCTGCTGTCTGGGAGACCAAGATGGAGCAGCTGGCCGATGTACAGGATGCAGGGTGTTTTTTCCACTGAGTCATGAAACAGATTATTAGCATACGACGATCGGATGTCAGCGCCGAGCACACATTCCACAGGCTGCAGCCCGGAGAGCTTGCTCGGGTTAACCCTTTGCTCGGCAAACGTCAGCCCCCTCTGGCCGGCAGTGAAGGCGTTAAGGCGGAGGAGAGAGGGGGAGTAGCCAGGCTCAGGCAGCAGCAGTCCGATCGGAGCGCATTCCTGGGCTCAGTGAGCTGCCAGCATCTGATTAGAAACATACAGTATCCAGGGGGCTGGGAGAGCCGGAGCAGCGCTCCAAGGAGAAGCCAGAGGGGAGCGCGCACTCACACTCATCTGTCAGACCGCAAGCAAGGACATCTCCGAACACTGCAGCTACCCGGTGAGTACGTCTGATCCGTGGGGACATGGGCGACCCGGGGCTTCCCTTCCTGATTCGCGGGGGAAATTGGGGCAAAAATAAAAAAAAGGGAAAGTGGGGATTTTGAGAATGATTGAAAAATAAATTGGTTACCCAAAAATCATGAGGTGCGGACCGGGGGGGTGGGTATGGTTTGTGTTGTTTTAGGTGTCACATACTGTATTTACAGAGGGGATTTAAAAGGACTGGCAGTAGAATGTAGTGAGAGGTGAGATGAGTGGAGCTGGGGTGAGACATCACTCCCCCTGCATTCCATCACACTCAGCCAGCGCACCCCTGCAGCTAGGTTACCCTGCGAGCAGAGCCGGGCTTTTAACCCTTTTTGGGGATATGGGAGGGGGGTGCACTTAAACATGGCAGCCTTCAGGGTTTAAATGGTTTAAATGGCCCTTTTCCTGTACTAATGTGCCCGATCCCTCTGCATTCCAGTATGGTACTGGGAACAGTGGGGGGCAGTTATATAAGCAGGGGCTGCCTCTAGCCGTAGAATCTGAATCTCTGTAACCCATGTATCCATTATTCCTGGAAATCTGCATTCTGCTCATGACAGTGACTTTGTTCATGCTGATACAATACATATTGCTATGTCTTATGAGGTTTAAAATGTTTATATATATATATATATGTCCAGAGAGTCAATTTACTTAATATTTTGTGAAAAAATCCTATTAGTGCTTATCCTTGGTCATTTGTATATCACCCACGCTACAGCACCTGGGTATATAAAGACGGCTTCTTTTGTGCAGGAGGCAATGTTTTTGTGTGTATATATATATATATATATATATAATATATATAATGTTTATTATATTTGTTTGTTGGTAAATTTATGCTGTTCGGGTCTTTTGAATTAAGAAACAGATTGGAGAAATTCATACCATGTCATTCAGTATAAAGCTGCATGCTTGCAGTGCTCTTCAGATGTATTCATAGAATGATCCACAATAGCCTGTAGCATTAGATACCCAAGAGAGGCCGGTTGCTGTATCATTTTTGGTGGCCCTTTCCCACAATTGTTGTTCTAGATTGGCCCTAATAGCACCGAGGTATGATGTCATATGCCTCACAGCGATGTGGGGATAACGGGTCATATATGATTTAGCGGTGGAGAGACATTATGGTTTTTAGTGGCGCAGCTATGACCAAACCTAGGAACCCAAGCCTCTTCAAGCCATGTTTCTGGTGATCAATCATGGAGAGTTGAGATTTGTGCCTCCTAGAGCAGTGATCGTTCTTCTTCTGTCAATGTCAGATTTAGTCTGGTGTTCCCCATTCCCTATTCTCCAAATCTGTAGCCAACCCTTCTCACCTGCAGTCCAAAGTATTTCATGGTGCGAATTCCCCGGCATCCATGGTGTGACCCTGGATGGTGTGACCTAGTCCCTGACCAACCTTAGCCATGGGTCTACAGCTCACACGATGGTGTATACTTGTCATGTTGCCTGTACAGTTACATGCCATTTAACCCTTTTAGTATGAAAGAAATGTGATACCCTTCTCATTTTTTTTATCACTCATTATATTTTATTGATATGTAACGGATAAGACCTACGCGGGTTTAGTAGCGCACGGCATTATAATATATAGCAGAGCACTGTGATTTGCCCACTAGGGAACATGAAACCGCAGACTTGTAAATCATCACGAAGGGGGGAAAAAAATATATTTTTTTTATAAATCCCAGTAGCTTTTCTCTAACATGATTTTTTAATACAGTTATAATCTTTGACATAAGTCATCTGTCAAATGTTTTTTTTTGTGCGCAGTAATAGTAGTTCTTGGCTATTTATTGTATGTTTATTATACGCAAGTAGATTGTTCAGTGGATGTGCCGGTTGTCATTCCAGGTTGCTCGATCGCATCAGTGACTTCTTAATTAGAATGTATCTAGTAATCCTTATAAATGTGATTCATGAAAGCAAGTGACATACATAAGAGAACATAAATAAATTGCTAGAAATTCCGCTGTCTGCCTCTTGCATTGAATTCAAAGACAAATGACAAAAAAAGGAATCTGCCTTGAATCGTCCTGTTCTATATTAAAACAAAGTACCGCTATTATCTGATATGGATGAGATCATAAATGAGTGCAACCCATACATATGTATAGTAAAAGGTCAAAGGTGTATATTCTTTTAAGGTTCCTGTAATTATTATATAAAAAAGTTTGCTTTTTTTGTTTGTCTTTTAATTGGAAACTCATCACCAAATATATGTTCCATTTAAATAATTTTACTGGGGTCACATCCTTGGTCGGAGACAGGGGCCCTGTAGCTGTAGGAACACTTGAAGCTACTTCATCAAACGCCTTGCTTTAGTTGATGAGTGGTACTGGACTATTTTGCTTTTAAGTTGTGTAAAGGGTTAAACGAGGCCACTTTCAAGGCTGCCAAGAACCTACCCTTAGTCCAAGTACCATGTATTATTATGATACAGTATTTTATATACAGGGCCAATGCCCGGTTAACAGCATTACACACTACAACTTACAGGAGTAGACGGTTCTTGAGGAAGCATCACGTGTGTGATTTAAAGGCAGATTCTGCCACGTCTTGCTTCCCGTCTTTCCTGTGGTCCATACACAACCTCGCATACACACGCGATAAACACCTTATCAGCACATACTGGCCATAGATGTGTCCCGACCCACTCAGGATGATAATTAATCTATAGAGAATGGAAGGAAAAGCGATTGGTTGAAGATCTTATAGAACTTATAGATTTTGAGTTGATAAAGGTGATATTCTAGTCTACCCATAAACAATAATAATAAAAGGAACATAAAACATAACAAACAAGAAAGACATTATTATTCCTGATTATGGTAAATATGCAAAGAAAACAAGTGATGTGTTCAAGATTCCAACTCTTACCATCGCTATCAACCACTTACCACTTTACTATTTCTAAAAAGGGTTATAATTTTAAATTCAATGTCTCTTGTTTGGGAGCGGAGCTACAGGTTTGTGAAATTCTTGTGGCACCGGTGGCATATAAAGACATATATGTATATATATATATTGATTAGTAGAACATTAGTTGAACACATTTTGGAGTAGGTCCATCATTGTGTAAGATTTAGCTGTATTCACTTATGGGTTAATTAGCCTATGAACAACCCTATTCTTCTCAGGGTATCCACAAACATCTGAGATCCCTCTCTAGTTTACCCTTTGAAAAGACCCCTTAGAATACACTGAATTTTGTATCAAATTTGATAGCAGATAAGAGCCATTCAACTGATTGACTAATTATGCTCCAGAGATGGGTCAACTGGGTGCAGAAGGTGTGACGTCTCTTAGATGCCAGGAGTTGCTCTGCATTTAGTTAATGCGTTAATCACTTTAATCCTTCTACTCGTAAGGTTCTGCAAATTTTACGAATCACTGAGTTTTTGACAATGTGTGCAAATTAACCACAGCACTGGAGTTATACTTCCAAAGCCTACTTGACCATCTTCTGTTGATGGTCCTTGCACCAAGGACGTGAAGTCGTTATTTTGCACCTTGCTTTCTCCATCTGGCCATTAACGAGCACAATACAGAGGCATGTTTTCTGACATCATCTGGCCATTAACTAGCACAATACAGAGGCATGTTTTCTGACATCATCTGGCCATTAACTAGCACAATACAGAGGCATGTTTTCTGACATCATCTGGCCATTAACTAGCACAATACAGAGGCATGTTTTCTGACATCATCTGGCCATTAACTAGCACAATACAGAGGCATGTTTTCTGACATCATCTGGCCATTAACTAGCACAATACAGAGGCATGTTTTCTGACATCATCTGGCCATTAACTAGCACAATACATAGGCATGTTTTCTGACATCATGATCTTGACAAATCAAGAAAATCAAACTAAAGAACTTGGTCAAATGCTAAATTTGTAGATGTTAGACGTGAATGAATGGCTATATTTAGCCTGGGTAGATCCAATACCGCAAGCTTATTTCATGTTTGAATTATGTATATGATGGTATAAGTAATGGTTATATGTAAAATCTTTCTGCAAAAATGACATTTTCTTAAATGTGTCACATGACAGTTCATGCCGGAGATTAATGGTTGGAGAGTTCGATACTTAGCAGGACATTGCCAAACAAAAAAATCAATTCCTCAGCAACCTTTATCTTGTTCCTTTTGCTAATAAACATTTTGCACACATCAGAAATAATGGTATCTGGAGAGGAATTTCTAAATGCTAATTATTTCTAATCTATATTACAGTATTCCCCGTCGTGGCACAGCAATACTTTGATCAATATTCTACTACACCCCTAAGCAATAATTAGAACCAAATCATTTGGAAGGAACGACAGTAGTTTTGAGATGAAAGTCCTAGATAGAGAGTGATACAAAACCAGATTTTTAATGTATCACTGGTCTGCGGTGGCATAACAAAAACAGCAACATACTAACATACACACATACATACTAACATTATAACACATGCTTACACATACATATACACATTGCCCATTGGTCAGTGACAGGTCTTCTTCTCCCTTGCACTCATCACTCACTGCCTACATCGGAAATGATGTCATACCCTGAAGTATGGACGTTGAATAAGTGGTGAGTTATACAGCAGCTATGATGCTTGACAACAGTTGGAAGCCACAACTGATTAAGTAACCCAACAACATAGTAGCCATACAAATACATATGGCAGCCGACACAGGACTGCATAGATAGCCCACACAAAATTGCCAAGCAAAAGATCCAGTCATGGTGTCAATGTTGCCAGAAGCTGGAATTTTAGACACCCTGGTGGTTATATGTGGAATTACAATTTCGAACAAAAGTGATTAAGGCACTGGCCCAAAATCTTAAAATACCAGCAGCCCTGGGGACTTTTACCCTTTAACTCATCTTACCAACCCTGTTATTGAACCAGCCTTCTTAATATGAGACTGCTGTACCCAATAATCTGTATTTTACTAAGTGATTACCAATGCCACATTGACTTTTTGATGCCACATAATAAATATATTGCTGAGATACGCACATGCTTGCGGCATGCTCATAGTAGAATGTCACTGCTGCCAGTGGTACAATACATATTAATCTGAAGGGGGGGGCATGTTATGTATAGCTTTTGCATCAATATTAGAAGTTGACCATAAAAATACTCCATTAAGTTTAGCATGAAAAACAAGTTTTAAGATATTTCCGTTCTTACTATTACACTGTGAAAATCTTGTATCCTACAAAATGCGCCGTGTTTTTTTTTTTAAAGTGTCCTTAGAAAACAGGTTATTTTTGTTTGAATCAGCCTAATTGCTTGCAGCCTATTGCTTGCTGTCGCTCTGAGATCGTCAAGAAGCGAGCTTTGTTTTGGCGAGTCCTTCATAACCACAGGAGCTGGATAGGCAGACATTCCTTACCCCCGTGGATGCATGCGCTACAGTTAATGCATCACCGATGAAGAAAACAGCACAGCGCTGGTGCATCAATTAATAGTAATTAAAGAATAAAAAAAATATAAGGAAAAGTCTAACAATTAACTTGTCACTTGTCACAGTTTACAATTCCATAAATAAAGAACAATCTCCCTCATTGTTCTGATTCCTGATCAATGTTTTTCTTATTGTGTTTATTTTGCCCTGTATATGTTTTGTTTTGCATAATTTAATCAGAATTAAATGAAATTATAATAATACTGACGTAAGTCTGATACTTCTTTTTAACTATGCAAGAAGTCGTTTAAAAAAAGTCTCACAGCAACCCCTACAGCCAGGT
>VKOC01023179.1:0-40285 GCA_009364415.1 Spea multiplicata
ATGATCAATCCCTTTATGTAAAAATATTGAATTAGGAAAGCAGAGAGATCCCGTGATGCTGTTTAACTGATGTCAGTAGGTAGCAGTCGCCCAGCAAGTTTGTGATAATGTTACTGGGGGACCACTACCTTACCTGCCCCCCTGCCCCAGAACCAGAAGGTGAAATTCTGCTTGGTTAAGGACTGAATGAGCTGATATGCTTATCTCTAAAAAAAAGATTTAATAATTCAATAAATATTAATATAGTAACTGTTCCTTTTGTGTCCTACTGTGCATTTCACATTAGCAATCAACGACAGCTGATTCTTTCAGGTCAATGTTACATACATAAGGAAAACAACCTTAATATACAGTACTTTTAAATGATATCAGGTTAATATGTACTATTTTTAACATATCTGTAGTTTACGCATTGAACTGGTAGCATCTGTTAAACAGCTAAGACGTCGTCAAATATACAAGCACTTTTCTAATCTTGCACCAATGTCAAGTTGTCTGACCTAAGTAACCCATGTATTTATTACACTACTAAGTTAAGAAACTACAGTGTCAGCACAGCATTCCACATGCTTCATTACTGTCAAGCGCTATGGAAACAGGAAGTGTCTAGGAGACAAGGGTACACTTGTATGAATGTTTTACAAGGAACATACAGAGAGCATAAACAGTCATCTGGACACATTATTACACTAATGGTTTCACCAATGGTTCCAAACAGTATCAAATATTTTGCATTGATGAAAAATGAGAACACAGGTTACCTACATACCCAAGAAGAAGAAAGAAGAGCGAATAAGAATAATAGGTTGCCAATAGTAGAGGATAGTAGAGGATCTTTTCATGTGTCCCAAGGCTCCTACACTCTTTGATAGATGTGAGCCATGGCTGCGGCAGAATAAGCTTCCACCTTTTCTGACCCGACTAATATGTGTGCCAAGAGCTTCTGATGCAGCCTGGTTATTCCCTATTTAGGGCTTGGCCCAAAGCCCCCATAATGGATAGTTTGGAATCATTAGTGCAATTCATTAATGCTACATACAAGGTGAACATCGCTTTTAGAATATGGGGAGTCTGGATACATAGCCTCAAAGCCACAGAGGTGTGCTGCTTGCTGCTTTGTGGAGATTACAGTTGAAGATATGACTGACCTGCAAATATTTAAAAAATTGCAAGCGGGGCAGGGGATAGCGGTCCCTCAATTCTTGGAATTGCCCCATTCCAGGAGTTGTCTGATCTCATGGGTGCAGCAAACAACTTAGGGCAGCTGAGGACAGACAACGGGGTATCCTCCATGATCATGGACAGAAAGTGAAGGAGAGTTGTGCAAGTTACATATGTGAAAGGAGATCTACGTCGTTGGCAAGAGATGGGGCATCAGGGGTCTTTTGTCTTTATGTACCCATTTTAAATACAGGGGTGAATATTGGCTCATAATTAAACATTAACCACAAGAAGACATGTAATATAACACCTAGGTGGTCTAGTGCATTACTCATAAAAGGCCCTTTTTGGGACCCAAAGCATTTGAACATTTGATGGGTAAAAAGCAGTGCATGTGAAAGGGATTGCATGTAAGCATGTGTGTGCTCATAGATGTGTATGTGCACGTGTGTGCAAGTATGGATGTGTATGCGTGAGTATAAATGTGTAATTGTGTGTGAAAGGAAGTATGTGTTAACATGAAAGTACATGTTGGGATGAGTGTTTAACATAGGCATGCCATCTTCATAGACAAACATTGGCAGTAGAAGAAGTCATACGGAAGAGCTCAGTCATATGATACCACAAGTCAGTTTGTGCATAAAACAAATACCATAAAGTCATGATTTGATTAGTTTAGTGTGGAGGAACTCGAATGGCCTGCACCGAGCCCTGACTTTAACCCAATTTAACACCTTTGAAGTGAATTGGAACGATGATTGGTGGCCAGATGTCACGGAACTGGATCCATACAGACGACTGTAAAGGCCCAGAGCGCCCAAAGATGGAGTTCAGGAGGTTTTGCGCAGTAGTGGAGTTGGACAGGGCCTGATGCAGGACGACAGCACTCTCCCGGTGGGCATCTAGGGTTGTCCAGCCACATACCAGCACTCTGACATAGCAGCTGATGTAGTCCAGAACATGGCAGAACTTGGAGGTATCCTGCAGGCACCCTGGAGCAGGCATGAGACTAGAATCATGTGCAGGATGCTGCAGGCTGGGACTACGGAAGCTAAGCAGATTATCAACAGAAATGTAGCAAGCA
The DNA here is from genome assembly GCA_009364415.1 of Spea multiplicata. Lineage (NCBI taxonomy): Eukaryota > Metazoa > Chordata > Amphibia > Anura > Pelobatidae > Spea > Spea multiplicata. The sequence continues at coordinate 2,246 of VKOC01023179.1, forward strand.
AGGGGGACAGAGCAAGGAGCAGGGGGACCAGGCAAGAAACATAACCGACAAGACATACATGATACATGGCACATCAAAGGACAGGGAACAAGGCAAGGAACACAGGGAAAGGAGTGAGGAGCCAGAATCCTCTGACGCTTCTCCTTTGAGCAAGGATAGGACATCTTAACTGGGACATGGAGAGAGGAGAGAGGAACCGAAATCCTCAGATGATTCAGGGAAGAAGAACAAAGGTACATCCAAGGAGAAATCTGACTGCCATTTTGGGGTTTTTTTTTTGCCTTCTTTTGGATCAACAAACAAATTAACAGATATAGGAAAGGCTGAACTTGATGGACGCATGTCTTTTTTCAGCCTATGTAACTATGTAACTATGTACATAAGAGACAGAACATGAATACAGGAACTAGCCTAGGACTATATAACAATTGGAGATTCCGTCACATAATATGGCCATAGTATGCTTAGCCCACCACTACGCCAAAGTACTCCCATGGCGGTGGGTCCTAACGCTGAAGCCTGCTTAAGCAAATTACTAACTAAACATTGAATCCAAACACAGAACCGAGAAAGACATAACGTTAGACTGCAGACTGAGACAAACAGAACAACCAGGTGGGACACACCTTATAAAGGAAACAGAAGCTGAAGCAAAGAGCAGAACTAGAATCCAGGAATCAGAGGTACAGAACAGAGCATACCGAAATCCAGGAATGGATCACAGCAAAACATGGGAACTGAGGCAAGGCAGGGAAAAACAGAGATATTCAGCTCCGCAGCCTGGATAGACCCTGACACCAGGCCTCCTCGCCCAACATCAGTGCCTGACCTTACACATGGTCCACGGATACAGTCCAAAATCTTGAAGAAAGCCATATCAGAACAGCAGAAAGGGTCTATATTAATGACCATGGTTTTGAAATCAGATATACTGTAGGGGTGATGGTCAGGTGTCCAAATACTTGTACAAATAGTGTACATCATATATCAATTACATTTTTGGTTGTGGATGGTCAACGACCATGAAAGTTCAGCTAATACTGAAAAAGTTTATTATCCCTGGCCTAATAAATTCACAGCCCAGAGGTCAAAGGAATTGTTTTTTAAACATATCCAGTATTCTAATCAGTTTCACAGCAGTATCAACCATTGTCGGTTTCTGCTGACACAATGGTCTGGTTATATTCAGTGTTCCTTATCTGACCACTAAAGAGTGAAGTTGTGTTCTCCAGTGTATTCTCTGTATTCAGAGGTTTCTTACAGGCATCTGATGTTTTTCTCTCTGGTGAAGTTATTAATAGCACTTGTCTTAAGGTTAATTAAACTTGATGTTCCTTTCATATTTATTTAAAGTAGAGAAAACAAGGACAAAAGAACTGTGGTAGAAAGAAAAGAAAGAAAATGTCAAATGTGTTTCAATTGTGTTCAAAGCGTTTTCCACAAGGTACTTAATCTGGACCTTTCTACTCTTTGGACTCCACATATTATGCATTCTAAAGTCTGCTTTAGTCATCTTTAGCTTTTAGTATATAGTAGGCGTAACAATACATATTATTTTTCTGTGTGCTGTAGTCTTTTTTATTTCAATAGCTCCCAAAAAATTAGGCAAAAGGTAGTGAAATGTATTGTAATTGGAAATGTTTGTCCTTAAGCAATAGAAGATGCAAATGGGAAAATAGTTTTACAAGGAAATAGGGGAAAGGCTACAGCATCCTATATGTTGCTGCCCCCAAATATATGCTGTCTTTCTTTACACAAATGCTTTTCGTTTTCTGTTTATTTTAGTGTTGTGTAATATACCCAGAGATAACAAACAGGCTATTCATACCATGCTGTAAATCTAGCTAAGAGTTTGAAAAAAAATGTTTGACCTTAAAACACTATTTGAACCAGGTCTGTCTCTGTGACTTGGCAACTAATATTTTTCTTCAAAAACATCAATTTACTGAAGTTTACTGAAGAAAATCATCTGAGTGGTATGTAGGTGAAAGGGCAGTTTGTTTTTTTATTCTTTTTCTAAGTGCCTTGCTGAAACCTAAACCAGAAATCCAATGTAGTCGGAACAGCTGTCTCTCTGTTCTGTGTTAAAAACAAACATTAGGCACCTGAAAAACATGTGCCTTGAAAGTAATCTATTTTTTAATATGCATATACATAGAAACCTATATCTCATAGGCTTTGTACTGCAATAACCACTGGCCTAATAATTATATTATGTTTATATTTTTTCTACACTTTGCAACTATGTCATAATATTAGAAATAGTTACTAAAATATTGTCAGCATATAGACTATATTGCCAGAAGCTCAAGTGCTAAGACTTTTAATAATGGTGATAACAGACACCCAGCCTAGTTCCATTCTAAATTTAAAAAGCTTTGGATGGAAATTCAATGTTATTATCATGTTATTCTAGTATTTATATATTTACAGGGGGATTTAAGGTGATGTAATACCTCTAAGAAGTATTTTGTGTAGAAATGTAATATTTGGTAGTGCATATCCAGTCGGCGGCTGTACAGATGTCATTTGGCAACCATTGATCTTAAAGTACCAGAGTTGCTCAGTCATACCCAGTGTGGACTTAACCTGGGTTGTGAGTTTATGGGTATCTGAATCCACTGAAAGATTGTGAAAATGTACAGTATGGTGCAAGTGTGCATCACTATATATTTTTTATAAAGTTTATTTGTGTTTTTGCAGATCCTTGCAGATCCCAATAATGTGTCAGCCTTGTTAACTAATCTTGCTCACGTAATGCAACATTATGTTACAGACGTCAGCTACGAGTGCAAGAAGAGACAGTGGTCAGGCAGTGCTGACCTCTCACTGAAATTGGTTTAAGGGGGCATTCCAGCACTCATGTCCACTTTAAAGCATGAGATAATGGTGTAGCCTTGTTACATTTTCATAGTGTTCCATCTGTAAATACATGGGGGAATTATGCAGAATTTACCATGCAACCGGACAAGAACCATTCAGCCCATTTTTCCTGATGTAAGGTGAGGAATGCTTTATCCCATGCTTGTTTAAATTCTCTCACTGTATTAGCCTCCACCACTGCTGCTGGGACACTGTTTAATTCATCTACTACCCTCTAAGTAAATTAGCTCTGAAACCTCTCCCTTTTTTTTGAGCAATGCATTGTAAGGTACTAGCATAGTACTTTGGAGTACTTCAACTCCTTAAGGAGGGAGAAAGTAATACTACATCCTCTCAAAACCGGCATGTAAGGCCGAGGTCTAATATTACGTCCTTCTCTACTGTGACCAATCTTGGCTAACTGCAGCATCATCATTATAGAGTGAATAACAGTCTTTTCTTTAAACTTTGGATTAGGATGTGGGAGGTTTTGCGGGATTTCTCCGTTCAGATACATAGATTAAGCTGTGTCCCTTTCTTGTGGACTGGGATTTTTCTTGCCCTGCATGTTGCAGCATTGCTTCCTGCGATGGAGCTTGCTGCTCTCCCAAATATCCTGCTGGTCTGTGGAAGGAAGGTAGCGTCTTTCCTGGTAATCTTAATCCAGAGGCAGAGTTCTCCTAGGGGAGATTCACAGTATTCCGATGTATGGTAATTTGCCTTTTCTTACAAATATATAATATATTATAATATATAAAAATAATTAGATACATCCATGACTATGTCAATATAGAACATGACATACCATGGCATATAGTGTTTTGGTGGGACAAATAAAATATATCTATATATATATATATATATATATATATATATATATATATATATATATTCATCTGCATAATAAGTAAGAACGCAAATATTTTTAATTTTTCCTATATCATATATATTAATCATACTAATGACAGTTTATCTATATGTATAGATAGTTTCTTAAAAATGCTCTACTTGTCCTGGAACAAAAAAACAACAATATAAAATTTGTATGGTTAACCTAAATCAGAAAAGGGGAAATTGTGCTTAAAAACAAAATAGCAAAAAAGCTAAAAAGCTTTAGTTCTTAAGTGTTAAAAAGGAAGAATATAAGTCCTAAAGCGGTTAAGGGATATTCCGGCCATCATATCCACTTTAATGCATGTGACAGCTATGTGGACCCTTTAAATGTTTGTGGTATTCTGAAGAATCCATTTTAGGAAAGAAAGGCAAATTTACCATACATGTGAACATTGTGAATCTCCCTTGGGAGAACTCTGCCTCTGGATCATTAAGATTACCAGGAAAGAAGCTACCTGCCTTCCACAGACCAGCAGGATATTTGGGAGAGCAGGAAGCAGTGCTGCAACCTGCAGGGCAAGAAGAATCCCAGTCCAGAAGAAAGGGGCACAGCTGGCATATCCAACTGCACTAAGCTGCTCTGGGCCCAACAATAATGCTCTAGGAAGCAGTAGATATTCCATCCCTAGAACGCTGGATGCAGCAAATTGTGCTTTGTGTTGATACCTTCAGTAAGACTACTGCTGGACTACTTTACTATAACATTGGGTGCATGGTTATGCTTCTTCAGGCTCCTTTAAAGGACAGTTTAATGTCCCTATACCTCTACCAACGAAGAATGCATATTAAAATATTAAAATAATAATAGTACTCTATTCATTCTTCAAAGAGAAAAAAGTAAGAAAAGAAGCGAAAGAAGCTACAGCTCTGCAGCTGTCCTCCTGCTTCGTGGTCTGACAAATCTTGCCACGGATTGGCTGCTTGAGGTAAAGGACTCCCACTGAACAGACCGCTGCCAGCGCTTGAGCTGACTTAAGATGAGAGTACGCAAAATAGTTGAGGGACAGAGGCAAATGCATGTGGGGTGACTCTGCAAGGGTCCACACAGTTATTGTATGCATTTAAGTGCATATAGTGGCTGGAGTCTCCATACACATAGCTTGGAGGAAAGAAGAGAGATGCAATAGAAACATTTAAATAATTAAAGATTTATACAAAATGTACAAAAGTTAAAAGGGGGAGGAGAAACGCTAGAACAAGAAACTGGAGGGCCAAAGGCGTCGATGTAATGTAAAGAAGTTTTACTTTACTGACAGAGTGGTAAATAAATGGAACAGCCTCCCAGCAAATTAGTAGAGGTTAATACAGTGTATTCAAAGAATTGAAACATGCACAGGTATGGGATAGGCTTAAAACTACATAAACTAAATCCAATTTATTAATATACAAATGATTACAATATGCAGATAACCAAGTTCTAACTTTTGTAACTTCCAACTAAACCACTTGAAGTTTTAATGGCTTATACACATTGTGTTTTGTTTGTGTATTTGAAAAAAGCCCTGTTATGAATAACTAGTGCCCTCTCGTGATGGCACTTGGTATTGCACCAATAACAACTACATTTGGAGATTAATATGTCATTGTGACCCATACACCAAATAGAATTTAAATAGAGCGTTTACAAGGGCAGGAATACAAAAGTAAAATTATAAAAACTATGCATGACAGATCAAAAATCTGAAATAGACCGAAACAACCATTTTAATTCATTCTGAGAAGTAGATTATTGTTGTTTAAATAATTCTTATTTGAGCAATGCTATAGTTTATTGTTTTGTAACGACCTGTATTAGTTATAATCAACAGGATCAACAGAAGAGTAATTTTTAATACATCGCCTGATTTGCAGATTTCAGAAAAAAGACACTTCCTACTGCGGAAGCCAAAGAGCGAAACGCGTTGAGAGAGGAGTTATTCATTATTTTACTTCATTTTTATTTTGACTTACCTTTACACCGAGCCAGGCTGTGGACTCTGCAAGGATCAAAGGACACTTGAGCTGCTCTACAGGGTTAATGTCTTTTGCACTTAACCCAGTTAGTTTTAGGAAGAATAAAGAAAAGAATCATCAGATGGCCTTGACACTTCTATTTAATGTGTGAGTGGTACTTACACCTTTACACTTGTAAATGTATTATTTACTTTATTACACTATTTAATATTTCCCCTTTATGTCATTGCACTCTGAGGAGGAGTGATATTTGGGCAGCTGCAAACTTTGGGAAGTATCACAATATATTTACCGCACTTCTATACACGTGTTGGTGGGGATTACATTTTTTCTTTGACATTGCAGATTTCAGTACCTACTACTGTGATGCTAAAAAGAGAAATATGCAACATGTTATGCAGAATATAAGAAAGGGGTACACAATGAAAAGCGCTACCTAGGACAACTATTGTCTTACTGAGGTCATGATCCATAGTACTTGGTTAAGAGGGGGTGGATTCACAGAAGAATGATTACCTCAGGCTTTTGCAACAACATATAATCTTTCTTACATGTTTAGTAAACGAAGCTTAACACTAGTCATTTCATCCCAACAAGCTTCAACAGGAGACAAACTCAGACCTGGAGAGTACCCAGGTATATGTCCTAGACTAATGTTAAACCCTATTTAGCAAATTCCCCACAACAGCCACCACAATAAAAACGATTAAATATAAAAAAAATTAACCCCTCGTTGGTCAAGTAAAAAAAATGATATAAATGTTTGTTTGACCTATTGAATGATATGTGCATGTTACAATGCTGTATTTCTGGATTTTGTGACTTTTCTTTTTGTACACATCTATTAGTTGTTGGTTTCTGTAATTGGGTTGTTTAATATAAAATATTTAAACTATAATAAAAGTAAAAGAAGGAGCAAGACAGAGAACAGAGACAAAGGAAATGCTTACAAGCATTGCCCTTGCCATCTGGGGTTAAATGCTAATGTGCTACAACACTCAAAGAGTTAAATGCCATCAATTTACGGGTTAAGTATGCAAGGCAGAATTACAAGATTTATAGACACTCAGTGGCGTCTGCTCCAATTACACAGAGTTTTACCTGCAGGAATATGTGACCCATTGTTTTGAAAACACTGTAGCATGCAGTCATTTCTACTTTTTGGTGTGATCCAGTATGCCCCCAAAACATGTTGACCTGAAAAATAACATTTCTTTTTTGTGCATGATAAAAATGAACAAAACATATATGCCGAATGCTAAAAATTGTACTGAAGACTAATGGTTCCTTTAAGAGGCACTACAAACACTAAATTAAAAATAAATATGCGTAGTACTATTATACTGAAGGTATATATCATATATAGTCATTATTGCATGGCTATGGCGGTTATGTTATGTTTTGTTAGGCTGCTGCAAGGCATAGAACAATGAGAAGTACAGGAGACATAAACCAGAGTTCTGCCAATGTTTTTACACAACTTGGATAACAGATTTACGAGTCAGTCCAATCAGGCAAGTTTATACAAATAAAGAGGGGCAGGTAATGTCCATGCCAAGAACCGTGCACGTCTTTGTAGCCCAAGTGGCATTAAGTGAAGTTATTTCCACCAAGCCGAGAAAGCACAACTAGTTATCAGTGCCTGATTTGGTGTCACATGACAAATAGGGATTAATCTAACCTTGGTGCTGTATTAATCTAAATTTTATAAAAGACGGGAGGTGAGTATTTTGCATTATCCATCTTTACTGATAACCTCCAGCAGCAAAGGAGTTAGCAACTATCATAAAAAACAACCAATCAAAAGGAACTGGACCCTATAGCAGTCCAAACGTCCAGCAACTCTTTCTTTGCCGTGGTGCCGAACAGGAAAGTCAAACTACACGGAACTGAAGGCTGAAAATGCAACCTCAAAACAGGCGGAAAACCCATAGGTAGTCAGGATACGTGGACCGGAACCACTCGAAGACCGACCTAGACAGAGATGACAATACCAGGCGAACAATCGGACAACGGGACGAGGTGGTCGTAGTTCGTAAGAAACTGACACGCGAAGATGACAAGTCTTCAACCTCTGGAGAGCCTGGTAGTGTAGGGGCCAGGGAAAATGGCCTGAATGGAGGCCGAGAGAAGACTGATCAGACGAGCGAGAGCCCTGAGGGAAACCATCGGAGACCGGAGCAGTGATGATAAAGCCGAGGTCTTGGAACAGGTGGACTGTCAAGACCGTGTCCCGGATCAGGGAATCCCTGATGAGGAGTACAACGTCCAGATAGACGATGCACAGCAAGCGCGAAGCGACTCCAACACCGACTTCAGCAGCTTTGTGAAGCACCATGGTGCGGAGCTGAGACCGAATGGGAGGCACGTGAACTGCCATAGGAGCCCCTGCCAGCGAAATTGGAGATATCTCAGGTCCTCCAGGTGGACTGGGACCATCAAATAGGCATCCTTCAAGTCCAGCCGCGTAAACCAGTCGTTCTCGCGGAGGAGATCCCTCAGAAGGTTGTGGTGTTTATACCAAATCTAAAAATATATCTCACAAAGGTTCGTCTACATTCAAAGGTATTTATTATAAGGTAACAACACAGAAAACACATTTATCTTATACACACGAATAGCCAAACCCCACAGGTCAACAACCCCCTTTTATCTCTCTCTCTATACATATAGCAATTCCCTTCAACACAATTTGATCTCACCCAAGGTAAAGCCTCCAGATCCGATAATAGCTCACTGCTGGGAGCTGACTCTCACCACATCCACCATGGAGGAAAAGGAAGAAAGAACTGAAAGAGTCCATGTGTGGTATTATATTATATACCCTTCATTTGATGTCACTTCCTTTAGTGAACTGTGGGAGGGAAGGATTCTAAGAACGCCCACCTTAACCTATTCCCTTTGTTTATGGGGACAAGACAAGTTACCACAAAGGTGGATACCTTCCATTTTCAAATGGCAATAAACGACTAGCGAGTTCAGGGAGCGGAGATTGATCACCGATTTGTTGCGCACAATAAAAATATTGCTTAGGAAACAGGGAGGGCCAGGAGCCCGTTCGATGCACAGTAGGTGGAGGAGCCTTTGTCTCTAGTGGAGCCACTGCTGAACGGATCGCGGTCTTGGGACCGGTAGGTCGTCGAGGCATGAGGAAAAGGGGTTCTGGAGCCGAAGGTGACTCTGCTGGCGGCATGACCCCTCTGCCGGCCAGCCCTGGAGCAAAAACGCTCCCCGGAGCGAAACACACGCTTCATAGACGATTGAGCTTTATTCAGCAAAGTGAAGAGGAGGCCGTTGGCGTCGGGGCCCAGATCAGCCAACTTCGCATCCAGCTTGAAGAGAGCGGCTAGATGGCGCAGTTAGTGTTGCCCAGGAGACAGAACGCCCTCTGGATCCACTCCCGAACCAGGAGGGTGTCCAACGGAGAGCCCGCTGCCAAGGCCTTCGTCAGCCATCTGGAAGACCTGGGCTAGTGGCCCCGTAGCATCCAGCAGCTTGTCCTGTGCTGCTCGTAGCCCCAGTTCAATACCCTTGCTAGGGTCTCTTCCAGTGCCGGAAAGGAAGGTGACAAACGATTGGTCGAATTCCGGCGTATTAAACACTTTGGCAGGCAAGGTGGGTCTTGGACAATCAGACCGCAGACGCTGGCGAACCTCTTTGTCCAAGGGGCGTCTCAGCCAAAACTTAAAAAATTCCACAATGTGTGCCGAACGGGGGTGACGGAGAGCCCAGGGATCAAAGAGTGGGAAGCCGAGATAGTCCGTGAACTCGAAGGGTTGATCGGGCCCTGAGGCTGTAGTCTTGGGAAGAACAAGAGTCGCATCCCGCCCGAAGTCAGGGAGAGGGGGGGGAGTCGAAGCTTGAAGATCCAGCCCGATATTCGTATTCCTCTGCCAACTCCCCGGACTGGGAAGCGGCCGGGTCAGACTCTGCAGGTGGGGGGACGACAAGGTCTCTTGAGGGGGCTTTGCCCTTGCCCGAGATTGAGGGTTGCAAGGGTTCTCCTGGTCAGTCAGGGAAGGAGAGCTGCCGGCCTCCGAATCCTCGTCCCCAGGTAAAGATGGCACCGTAAGTGTCTGATGGGCTGACTGGGCCTCTGCCAAAGCGGTCGGAAGAGCAGGTGCCAGGGCTGAACGAAGCCAAGCCTGCAGGTAATGGTGTTTCACAATCGTCAGCCATGCTTCCAGTACTGTGTTTCTGAAAAAATACAAACAGATGGAAGATGAACGGGGTGTCTGAAGAACAGTGTGGGGTTCACCCACCAGCCCAATGATCACTTATATAGTCAGATATAATCCGTAGGGGGGTTCACCCCCGAGACCCGAGCAGAGGGAACACCCTCAGGAACTACCAACCATGGGGCCCTAGAAAGGGCATAATCAGGGTAGAGGGGGTACCCTCAAAATCAAGTGAGATGGGGATACCCTCAATACATAAAAAGGGTTCACCCCAGGGCCCAGTGGAGGGCCGGTGCCATATATATATATATATATATATATATATATAGTGCATCCAGTTAGCAAATATCACTAAGGAAGGGTTCACCCTCAAGTAAAGACTATTTTTTAAATTATTTATTCTTTCATTGATTATGTATTTATCCCCACTGGGAAGTGAACCGGCAACTTAGTCAACTATTTATAACCCCGGGACTGTAGTTCCGAAGGGGTTAAACATGCAGCCGGGGTGTACAATCCTGACAGGCAGGAAGAGGACGAAGAGGGACGTGGAGCAGAGGGGAGAAATCCCCTCGCACTAAACAATGAACAGTGACACGGTCGGTGAACTGCACCGTGCCGCGAATAGTATAAGCCACGCACTCGGTTTCCGCTTATTAGAAAACCGACCGCGAGACACGGAGCAGGCGATCGCGGCGAGCTGCTGTGCGCTGCTCGAAAACAGAAACGGAAGAAAAAACACTTTCCGATTAGGAAAACGCCGCAAGACACAGAGCAGGCGATTGCGGCGAGCCGCTGCGCACTGCTCGAATACAAATACACGAGGGCAGGAAATTGCCCTCCTCCGGCTACCGGAGAGGAGAATCCGGGTCCCCTTCAGTGCTGCGGGGGATCTGGATCTTAGTCTTGTAGTCAGACGTCTATTTGAGGTCTGATTAGAAGACAACCATGAATATAAGACAATGGTTATTTCTCAGAGTTTGCTCAGAAAAAAACTCGTCTTATAACCGAGCAAATATGGTAACAGCATTTGAAAAAGAGCTTGTTTTTTTATAGTCCTCTGAAAGGAATAAATCAAGGTGGATGAGTGTATATCGGGACAAATAATTTACATGGTACAGAGAAGGAAAACTACGTGTGTACGTTCTTGAAACTGCAGTTGCAGTGGTGTAACTAGAAACCTTAGGGCCCTGGTGTAAAAATTGCCCCAACTTGTCTGTGCCTTCTTTGCCCCTTGCCACCCCCTTCCAACATACACTCTGGCACACATATGAAAACACACACAAATTACGCACACTTACTCATACGCACTAACAAACACGAACAAATTCATTCTAACGCTTTATTTACGGCTGCTCACACACACGTGTGTACGTTCTTGAAACTGCAGTTGCAGTGGTGTAACTAGAAACCTTAGGGCCCTGGTGTAAAAATTGCACCAACTTGTCTGTGCCTTCTTTGCCCCTTGCCACCCCCTTCCAACATACACTCTGGCACACATATGAAAACACACACAAATTACGCACACTTACTCATACGCACTAACAAACACGAACAAATTCATTCTAACGCTTTATTTACGGCTGCTCACACACACTGTGCGAGCAGCCTCGGTTTCACCTCAGGGTCACGTGACATAACATGTCCTGTCTCCCTGAAAGGGCTCTTCCAACCTGGAGCAGTGAGGTCCAGGTCACAAGGGCTATTTATAAGCTATTTTGAAACAGTTCCAGGAGACAGGAACAAAGGGTTGTAGGGTTGCGCCCTCTAGCACTAGCCCCATTGGAGTTGCGACCCGGTGTAGTTATGCAAGCGTGCAGTTGGGATTATGAATGGAACTTTATTTGGTTATGGTGATTTAAGCTTGGGCTATGAAATTATGCTCACTCCCTCGTATGGAGGCACCAAACCTCACAGTCCCATAAAACAATGGCTGGACTGTGCCAGATGGAAAGTCGTGTTTGGGCTAAACCCTGGCTATTAAATGGAATGTCATATTTTAATCATGCATTGAAATTAAAAAAAAAACACCTATGGGGGATAATTCAGATAAAGAATAACTACTAAAAATAATTGGCTGGCCCTAATACAATTAAGATCAAAACTAGCATTTGGTTTAATGTTAGCTCCCTTCGCCCACATGTCTTATTAGTAAATTAAGGAAAAAAAAGCAAAGATTTAGGCTTGCCACTTGGTGTCACTGTAACAACAGTTGACTGATGTAGTCTCCACTAGAAAGGCCAGATCAACTTCCAATAATTCTCTGTCTCTGCTACACTTTGCAGTGTCATTGTTTTGCTTGTGTGTGCACTTTACAATGAAAATATTATATCTGACTGATCCAGCCTATAGAAAAGTCCATACCTGTAATATAAATAAAATGTGTTATATCTAAGAAAGCCAACACATTAGACATCCATTTCAGCCTCTTCTTGGCCATACCAATAAGGTGTGGTAGGCGAATGGCTCATACATTTATACAAAACAGGCTAGGCTAGGTTTCAAAATATATTGTGACTTCCCACCTGGTAGACTAATCTGGGTAGATATTGAAAATGTTTATATACACTGCCTTGGAGTGGCATATCATCTGTGGTTCAGGTCCTCTCTAAGAACTCATCCATCCAATTCTTCCAATGACAACTTTTAATATATGGGATGAAGCAACTAAAACAAATCCATCCTTACCTAACTCCTAAGTGTCTATCCAAAATGTTCCTATTCATGCTTTAAAGTGGAGAGGCTACTCCATTGTTCCAAATCAAGTGAGGTTGTTCTAATCTTTCCATGCTTTGGTCCGCAACCCAAACTACTGCAGTGGACCTTTTAGCCATTTTCCAGACAACTTCCCATCTAACCTAAGAAAAGCTGTTAGTGTATTGGTGATTAAGATGGATGAGAAGTTGAAAATAATAAACTCCCAGTGAGTCACCAGGTTTTATGTTTTATTAGAACTATGGAGTAACTCTTCGTGATTTCTTCCACGAGTTGGAGAAGATGTGTTTTGTTCTATGTTTTGTTATATATATCTTTTCAGTTCCTTTAACAATAAAATGTGTAAACTATGTATTGCTGGTGAATTAATTACCAAAGACATTAAATAGTGATCCCTTTGTTGAAATTGTCATCCGTTCAGCCACCTGCATTGGATTTTGAAAAGTGCAATCAACTCATGTAGAAAGCATTGTATTTTTTCAGAAAGAAAGTGTTTGAAAGCAATTTTGAAAAATAAAGCTAGACATAATGGACTGTGTTATTTTCTGTTATTTTTTTCCGTTGTATTTTTACAGTGTGGTTTGTGGCTTAACCCTTGGAGTGTCTGCCAGGGAAGTCAACACAAAAATCAATGTTTAACCGGCAAAAGTATAACACAAAATGTAGGGTAAAGTCATCTATAGTCTTTAAATAATTTGAAACTCTCGATTTATACAGGCGCAGGAGCATCCTTGTAGATACCACAAATGTAATTTATTTAGCGACGCTGACAGTTTGTAAGCAAAAAACACCATGACAAAAATACAATATGTTTTCAATATGTAAGGTTAAATAAAACATAATATTCCCTCAACTAATACAACTCTGCAGAAAAGTCCAGACTTTAGTTAGTGGATCATTACTTTTTCTACAAAATATAATACACTAAAAAATCTACAAGCTTTGGTTTGGGAAGGTGGGTTTGAGCTGTGTTACATCCAATAGATTGTAAGCTTGCAAGAGCAGGGCCCCTTTAACCTTCTATGTTAGCACGTCTTAATGTGTGTTAATGTTATTGTCAATCTTACGTTCATTGATCATTTTCCTTCTCCCCTATTGTAATGGTGCTAGATGGCACTCTATAAATTTTGAGTGTGCTTGTGTGGTTGGATTGATATTGACATGTGTGCACATTTTATTTAGCTGTATGCACGCTGCCAGGCTTCCCCTGTCATGGCAGAGCATGTCAAACTAGGCACAGTTCTAGATTTAATGCCTTCTTTCTCTATTTCATTCTTTTTTTTCTAATCTCTTTGCCTGCTGATCACGCTATAGAGATAAATTCAGAGACCCTTGCAGTATCTAATACACAGAGGGATTCCTGCAGGAAGGGAATGCCTGAAAATTTTCAACTCTAATTGTAACAGCGCTATGAAATCTGCCGCTATATTAATAAATGTAATATGAATCTCTTTAAATGTAACAATGACAGGGCTGCTACATCGTACTTGTCAGTGAGAACAGATCCCCTCTGTTACATCTGGATCTTGACATGGATCCGTTCACACTGCAAGTGCCATGGTTATGATACCTTTTAGTTTCATAGAGTAAGATATCAGGTCACGTAAACATTTCATATTACATTTGACGTCTAAAAAGCTTGTGTGACCTTACTTCATAAAGGTCCACTAACTTATTATGAATTTTGATCTGGGAAATGTATATATCAATTTTTTGTGTTTATTAATAAAACTTAGTATACACTCATAGGATAAATTAATTTTCCATAGTAGCTGGGTTACAATAGCTTAACGTTTGTCTTAGAAAAACTTTAAAAGTTAACCACAACATGACGTCTGCTGTAAGAGCCATCATAATACTTTAAATTGGAACCTGGGGCGATTAATGTTTGTGATCAGAAACAAACTGCACAGACGGGGAACTGGTTCTCCATCTTAAAAGTTGTAAATGTAGATTATAGCTTTCTGCTTTATCCTAAATGAATACATTTAGCCTTTCATTATGTAGAAATCTTAGACATTTTACTTAGCTCATTAGAAGCAGTGTAGCGCTACGACACAGTAAATTCAAAAGCATAAGTATGTTAACTTGTGTTGAGCATAATTGTTAAAATTTAACGGAATTGCTAGGTTATATATAAGAAGTAATTTTGGTACAACGGTTTGAAGAAAGACTTCAACTTCTGTTTGGAAGCAAAAGTGCTCATGGGGGGTTAGGGTTACCCATAGGGTACTTTTATATGCCTTCGTCCATGGTTGGAGTGTCAGGAATATTGGACTGTTACTTTTAAAGGGATAATCTTTGCCAGAAGGCCAATGCGGGCCTGCTGGATACATACTTACAACGTGTGCCTTTCAATTTTTTAGGCATTCATGTGGAATTCATTCTTTTAAGTCGCACAATGACCCTAAATAGAGAGAAAGTAATGATCCGTTCTAGTGCAAAGCGGTAAAATTGGTGCAATCGCTATAACAACCAAGGGAATCTTTCTGCTTATTTCCCCATAAGTACCACTTTGCACTAAAATTTCAGAATTCCTTTACATTCATAAGAAACAACATAAGCATTGCTCACTTGTCATGTATGCAAAGTGTTAACTCAGTAGCTTACACAGAACATTCCAATTTAAATCAGATTTTCCATTAAGTGTAACTGTTGTCAGTACAGATTTTTGGGTAATGCTGTGAAAATGATGTGACAGTTCTGAATATTCCACACAAGCAAGCTGGTTTAATGGAGCAGATGCCAACAGTGCAGAGCCATCTGATGAATAAAATCTGCATTTACAAAGCGATCATTTAATTCATTTGGTTGGCACAGGGTGAGTGATAAACATGCCATACTCTGCAATTTATAGTGTTTGCATGAAATGGGATAAAAATGAAAGTGGATTTGTATGGAACAGATGAGCACTTGTTTAATAGAAGGAAAATCTTGGATCTGATAATTGATGCTTTGGTGACACAGTTATAGTGATGATAAAAGATGCCATTTACAGAGCATTATAGAGACAGGTATGTGGTTATTTTTCTGGGGTAAAATGCAGAAGACCTAAACCCCCCATCTCAGTAGCTGGATCAAATCAATGCATGCAACACACCAATCATTAACATAATGGTTATGTACAAAGAGACTTGCTATTTCTAAGACGCCTTTGTCTTATTTTTTGCTTCTTCGGCATGTATAACACTACCATAATAAGTTTTATACAAAACAAAGAAAAAAAGAGGATGAATTGTGACTGTTTTGTTTAATGTTTCATTGTGAAGCAAATGAGCTGAATCCACAACTCTCCATAGTGAACTATATTACATGAATGTCAATGGTGATGAGGTTTAGTGATAAAATAATTCATTGTAGGATCTGGCCACCAGAAAAACTGAACACAGTTGTACAATGTGAATTAAGTTTAAACAGTCAGCCCAACAGCAGTATGTTCCCAAGGAAGAAGACAGGTAACACAATCCTGAGAGGCTGCAACATCAGCTCTCATGGTGAAGCCACTAAGTGCCCACACAGCCAGAATGCCGTTCAAGACTGATGACATGTTGTGACCCATGAGGAGGTGCTTTGCCTGTCCAGTCAAATTTTTTATGGATTGACCTATGAACAGGGATTGCTAGTTATCCTATCTTTTCTTCACACATCAGCCTACAATCGATTTCCTTCCACCGTATACTTGCATGCCCCTGAAAGGGTAAAAGCCTGGTCGTGTAACAGCCATAACGTCTATGATTATTCATTAGGGATCTCAAGGTCTCATTAAAAGATTAGTACCTGGTTGATAACAAATAGTGTTATATGGTTGCATCTTATTATAACAGACTGCCAGCTTTCTGATATTTATAGTTTAAAATATATATAATTTTAAACTTGACATATAGAACAGCCTGACTTGTAATCTATTTTATACATGAAACAATCTGCTTTCACAGATGTTACCTTGGCATTCTTTGTAGATATCCTTAATGTTGAGAAAATGTATGTAATACAATGTAAGATACTAGATCAGCTGAGAACTGACAACACTCAAACTGCTTCTCCTAGGATCCTAGGCTGGGATTAACCATATGGCAAATTAGTTAGGCATTTTCCATTCGTGGCTGAGCTAATCTAGAACTTTGTTGACTTAATGGAATATTTTTATTAGAAACGTGCCCCTGGTACATCATTTAAAAACTCATGTGACTGTAATCAACGAGTTTTGACACAAATCATTAAATAAGCTTCAAAATTATTCTTCATTAAACTCATTCTTCAAACAACTTAGGGAAATTGTTATCTTTGGCACAAACTATTTTAGTAAGGCACCAGGAATGGAGGCCTGACCTATCCCAAACATTTCCAGTTTTTCCTATCAAAATAATGCAACGTTGACGTCAACTGCACACAAACAGCACTGTGTCTTTCAATCAGAGCTTCCAAACCTTATTAGTTGATATAAAGCTAACATTCAACAGTTTAGTATTTATCTCCTAAGAAAAGGCAATATCTTCAATCGAGCAGAGCCAACCATGCCCTGTTTCTTCCCTTCTCATATTTATAGTGCATGTTCCCAGTGAAGACTTACCAAACTGTGTTCCCAGACTGAGTGGCAAAAAAATGACCTATTTTTCTTGTGGTTATTAAGGTGTTGTGAATGACTTAGTAGTTCTTGATTCAACTCATACAAGTTGCAATCAAACCAGCAACTAAGCCATCTACCTGACCCATTTTGAACTTTAATGAATCAACCCAATTGTATGATCATGCTTTATACCTATGGGAATAATTATTATTCTTTAACCCCTAAACCTAGAAGAGGGCTGGTGCCAGTCCAGCCAAATGGCAATTCCAGCCATGTTGCCTATATCCTTTTGAATCAGATCAGCCCAGGGGGCAATTGATCTCATGCCCCCCTTTTTGCTGTACCCACTTCTGTACACCTTGCAACTTTGGGTCATTGCTTCTATATTGCAAGATCTTTTAAATTGTCTTTTAAATCAAATAAGTTACCCCTACTTCTTGATTAATTTGTTATATTAATATTTGATTAACAGCTAACACCTGGCCAAAAAATCATGTCTCCTTTTACAAGATGCTGATCAAGGATTCAGAGGATTCCAATATAATAGAAGTAAGATTGCTGCATTAGAGATCCACAAGTTATAGAGGTCTATCATATGTTTTAATAAAAGCTTACAAGAAAGAGTTTTAGCCAGGGTGAAGGGATTTTGTCTACATAGAAAGGAAAAGTATTCTGAACAATGTTTACTTTGTGAACCTATTAAAGTGAAACAGCATTTTCAGAGACTATTTCATTTTAAATTCCCAGCACACAAAACAAACGGAGGCCTCTTGTGCTGCATACAAACTGCATTTTGTCCCTCTTGTCTTTATTAACCTTTGTTTTATAGGTAAGGGAACTTGCTTCCTGACAAATGTCAGGACAGCGAGGATGTGTTTAGTTTATTAAACCTTATTTTCAATTAAAGTAAAGGAATACACAACACACGTTTCAGGTACAAAAATACTTTATTATTATAAGGAAGGTTATTACTGATATGATGTTCAAGATGTTCTTGGCCGAATACCTCCTGATCCTCTGAAAAGAAAGGGCTGAGATACATCCAAAACACACGGACCTTAACCCCTTCAGTCCTCTATAGACGTACCGGTACGTCCATAAAACGCATCTCACGGAACACCTATGGACGTATTGCTACGTCCTGCCCTTCTTGCAGAGCCAGGGACACATCTTTGCCGCTACACTGTCTCCCGATCTCCAGACCTAAACCCTATTGAGCATTTGTGGGGGCACCCTCAAACGGAAGGTGGGGGAGCGCAAGGTCTCTAACATCCACCAGCTCCGTGATGTTGTCATGGAGGAGTGGAAGAGGACTCCAGTGGCAACCTGTGAAGCCCTGGTGAACTCCATACCCAAGAGGGTTAAGGCAGTGCTGGAAAATAATGGTGGCCACGAAAAATATTGACCCAATTTGGACATTTCCACTTACGGATTTACTCACTTTTGTTGCCAAGGTTTAGACATTGATGGCTGTGTGTTGAGTATTTTTTAAGGGAACAACAAATTTACACTGCTATACAGGCTGGACACTCTCTAATTGTAGCAGAGTGTCATTTCTTCAGTGTTGCCACATGAAATATAATAAAATATTTGCAAAAATGTGAGGGGTCTACTCTCTTTTGTGAGATACTGTATATATATTGACCTGACTACTACTAGTGCCCTGTCAACATCTGAAATCCTTCTGTCTCCTTTTCTTTCCCTGACGTCTTTTATAGTGTTGTGTTTGGCCAATTCAGTAGTTTTACTGATATTTAAATCAGTGTATTGGGAGTCATTCCAATGGGCTCTCCCATGTGAAAACGCTACACTTAACATTAAAGGCAGATTTATTAAGAGCAGACATGGTAATTGCAGTAATAAATACAGAACTTTACACTGATGGACAGCTGTAGGAAACCAATCTTAAAGCTTAATTTTGCAAGTGATTCTGCTTGGCTGTTAAGCAGATTTAGCAATCATATTATATCTTGCCAAGGCTTACTTTTCTTTAGGTTTCAGGGGTTTTGAGGACTGGATTCTAAGCTATTTTAAGCTATTTATTTATCAAGGGTGCTGTGAGAGGTTAATGGTAAAACTACAAATCCCTGAACATGCTCACCAACTCCCTCCTATACCATCAAATCACAATCCACAACAATGAAGTATGTCACAAACGGTACATCTTCACCCATGCTCTTTATTATTTGCTAGGCCCAAGCCTCTTAAAAAGCATGTTTCAGAAAATAGTGATTGCCAATAGTGTGTCTATAACCACCTTGGAACGCAAAATTAGCTATGATTATTATTATTTTAATCTTGTATCAAATGGATGTTTTTCTGATGATTTATCAATGTTAAGTAGGAGATTGTTTACCAATTATGCAGATTTACGTGTCCGAGCTTCATGAGGCTATTTCCAATTCTACGTTGCAACAGTCCAATGAAGCAATTAGTGAGCACAAGGCACTACTACTTGCCTTGTGGATTATCATATCTAATTAAGCTATTTAATTGGTAGCGCTGTTACAATCAGTGGGCCAAATCAAAGTCACAACCAATAACAGACTGGTACAAAAGGAGAAGAGGGCCCTACTCCTGCGAGCTTACAATCAAGTCGTGGTTGAGGGGGAAGTAAAACAATAGGAGAGGACGGCTTGGATGGGGATGAGTTGTTTGGTCTGGATAATCTGTTGAAGCTGTTGATTGTTCGGATGGCTTGATTATGAAGGCTGAGAGTATTGGGAAGAAAGGTTGTATGCTTCTCGAAAAAGGTGGGCATTCAGAGAGCTTCTGAAAGTTGCGTATGAGGGAGAAATGGAAATCCACAGGAAGGGTGCAGCACGGGTGAAATTCTGAATACAGGAGCAAGAAGAGGTAATGACAGTAGAAGAGACCTGCAAGCCGCGAGAGGAACAAAGAGAGCGGTTAGCGACCTCTCCTAACATTTATTAATAGTATTTAAATTGCCTTATTATTATCAGTGCTAAGTAATCTGCTGATGCTATATAAGTAAATGTAATGTCATACATGAATATTGTACTTGTTTTATACCAGTTTCCCTCTGTATGAAGGATGAGGGACTCTGGACATAGGCTAATTTACCTTAATTAAACCTATTTTCTTTAATACTTATTATGATCTAAATTGACTGCCTGTGGGTTTTCTTTGATTTGATAAGACTGGTGGTAATCTTAAATTGATAGAGCTTGCTATCAGGAGATTTAGTAGTAAATTCACAAACCATGTATGTGAGGTTGAGCGGTTAATAATTGATACTTGACTATATGTCCACGCTTACAAGTGTGCAACAATTCAACCCCCCCCAATAGGCTAATTTCCATTGACCGACAAAAGGTACATTCCCATGGTTTAAAAGCCCAGCCTCAAAAGGTGAAATGCAAAAGGTGTTTCCCGCTTCCTGTTAGAAAAAGGGTAATTTGCTTCACTTTATGTCTCTTTATTTAAATTGTTGAAATTGGATTTCACCTACAAGTCAACAGGTTCCGATTCATTCCTTTCATGCTTTTGTCTGATGCTGCAACAATAGTAATATTTCTGTAGCCAGCTTGTTTTTCAATTTACTGAAAATATAATTATGTGATCAGATGCCCACCCCTCAACAAGGAAGAAAATACAAAAACAAAAAAATATCTGTTTTTTGAAATATTCCACAAAATAATTTTCAAATAAAAAATGTAATAAAGCTGCCAGCAATGCATCATTTTCATACCAAGAACACCAACACAGTGATAGCTTCTCATCACTTTTGCTGCCAAAAGGGTGATAAAGCCCCGTGTCAAGTGGAAGAGTGGCTGCCACCCCTCTTCAGACCTGCGCCACTGAAAACACACGGAAAAGATTACACCTAGAATGTAAGCTCCTGCGGGAATAGGGCCCTTCATTACTCTTGTGTCTGTATGTCGATTGCTGTAGTATACCTGTGGTTATCTGTAACATTTTCATCTTGTACACCGCTGTATATATATTCTGTTACCATATTATTGGTAAATGGTTGCTGTGCTATTTTCTCTATGCTATTCGGGAGTAGTAAAGGAAGTAATGCAGAAAAGCCCCCTGTTCTGTAATAAAACTGTAGTATTATTTCATAAATAGGAAATGTATGCCATCATGAAACATTGGCTGAATATTATTCATGAAAACACTGATATACCATTCTCCCAGAAGAACACACCTGGATAACTGTGCTACTGTGAAGGCATATAGGCTTTATTCACAGTTTTATCTACATAGTTTATAAGATTACCCCCTTTGACAGGAAAAAAAGCTTGGCAAGGATTGACAATAAAGAGGAATGGGGCTTGGGAACAATCACTATGACATAGTCCCCGCTGTGAAATGTAAACACAGTGATATACTGTTATGACAGTGTGGATCACAAGCATTAATTTGACGTGCACAGCTGTGTATGTAGCGCATATCATTCTTCAACTTATTATTAATGTTTATCTGTGAAACATATTCATATTCATGAATTTACTGGGGGCAAGATGTTGCTGAAATGCAAACCATTTAAGAGAACTGTATACTGAATGTGAGAAGAGAGAGCATCTTACTAGAGAAAGAAATCGCTGTACTGTAATAATATGATGCGGGTGGTTTGCAGCAGTGCATTGGGTTTAGTTGCAGGGAGACTCCTAGTCACTGGATCTCTCACCATGATAGTGTAGCAAGAAGGAGCAGTGACCTCAGTGCCCCCAGAAAATGCATACTTTGCAGACTTACTGGAAGTTTTGAACTCTTCATCTATGGAATCAGCAAAATGTCAGCACTCTGTGACTTTACATCATCTTCGGCACCGTAACTATTCTTCAACGCATGCAAATTCCATTAATACCACTTAGTCGATCGTGGAATCTCTAGCAGAGATTAAATTTCACAGGTGGTATCGTATCACAGTACATGAATACTCTATAATTAAGAGGTGGGCCCCAATACTCCAGAAATATTGGAACACTTGGTAAATATGAGCAAAGAAAGCTGTGAAAATTTGTCTTTATCGTTTAACCTTTTGATCTTTTCTTTAAACAATACACAAACATACTCTGTTCTCTTTGACATCAAACAATTACAAACTCCAAAAACATTTTAGGCTTTCTGACAGAGGCAATCAAGTGTTTATTTAATATATGTCGAGTCCATGATGCCATGCATCCCAACAAATTGTCCAGGTCCTATGGCAAAAAACTGCCCCAAAACATTAAAGTACTATCAACATATTTTACCGTGGGCATGAGGTACTTCAGCCACCTCTGGTGTTTGTTGCCCAAAACCTTTATTTTCATATCACCTGACCATAGACCCCCATCCTATTTGAAGTTCCAGTAGCATCTAACAAACTGAATTACAAACTGACAAATTAGTTTGTTTTCGGATGAGACTAGAGGCTTTTTTCTTGAAACCTTTCGAAACAACTTGTGGTGATTTAGGTGATGTTGGATTGTAGCTTTGGAGACTTTCTGACCCAAGGACGTAACTTACTTCTGCAATTCTCCATCTGTGATCTTTGGAGATTTTTTGATCACTTGAACCATCCTCTTCACAGTGCATTAAGACAATATAGACACACGTTCTCTTCATAACAATTCATAATATTTCCAATTCACTGAATCTTCCTTATTATTGCCATGAAGCTGGAAATGGAAATTTTCAAGGCTTTTGCTATTTCCTTATAGGCACTTTCCATTTTGTGAAGCTCAACAACCTTTTGCTGTACATCACAATTATATTCTGTGGTCTTACCCACTGTGATGAATGATTAAGGGGGATTGGCCTAATATTTACACCCCCCTGTGAAACAGGAATTCACAGTTGAACAATTCCCTGTTCCTTCAAATACATTTTTCTCATTTTAATTTATAGGGGTGCCAATAATTGGGCACACATATATTTTTTTCTGGATAAACCTGCGTTGTGTTTGCAATTATTTGCTATCCATGACAGCATGTTGTGTATTGTTTGAATAAATTATCAAAATATATACATTTTTTCACAGCTAGGGCTCAACAAACCCCGAGTGCCAGATTGTCATCATGAATCAGGTGTAGCAGGTTACATGATGCACGCTATGTGCCCCAACAGGAAAGCTTAGAGTGCTGGATTCGCAATGGCAGAATTGAGGGGGGGGGAGTAGTGTTAACCAGTGTGTGCGTGTGTATAAAAGTATGTATGTATGCCTCTTTTCTGATGCCCCCTACGGAAGCGTATCGATTCCTTCAACTTCGGTCTTTTTTGAAGGGGCTCAAGTTTCCCCGCTCCTTACCTCCTATGACTCCGTTCGAACGACTGTGCTGGGCTGGGGAGAGACATCCGGGCGCGATTTCACAGCTTTACACCCACCTTATCACACATGCCTTCCCTGACGCTCCTTCCCACTGCCGTTTGTGGGAGCGGGACCTTGAGGTACCTCTAGCTCAGTCGGACTGGACGGAAATATACACTAACACGTTCTCCCTTACCGCTAATACTCTCATTAAAGAGGGCGCGTTCAAGGTGGTTGGCAGGTGGTATCTCCATCCTTCCCGGGTTGCCTAGATATTCCCGGGCTCTGGTGATGGTTGCACGAGGGGTTGTAGAGAGAGGGGCTTGTACTTCCACATGTGGTGGTCGTGCCCTCTGGCCGTGGACATGTGGACCTGGGTCTTTGACCTTCTCGTGAACTTGTGGGTACACGGGTAGACAAGTGCCCTTTAGCGGCTTTACTCAATAAGGATCACCCTAACCCCCAATTCCCCAGATGCACTCAGCGGCTCATCCACAGAATATGCGCGGCTGCGCGGCTCTCTACCGCTAAAAATTGGAACACATGCATCCCTTCCCGACCACAAATTTTAGCTAAAATTTGGCATATTATGCACATGGAAAAACTCACTGCTTACATACACAACACTACTGAACGATTTCTGAAGTTGTGGACCCCCTGGATGTCTTCCGCTTACGCTGACGGCTCCACGGGAAGGATTGCTGCTCTGTGAGGTATCATTCCGGCGCACCGCGTGGTCTCTCTCTCCTTTTTTTTTCTTTCTTTTTTCTCCTCTCTTTTTACTTTTCCTTTTGCTCTCCCTCCTTTCTGCCCCGGTTTACCTCTTTTCCCCTCCCATTGTGGTTCCCCCTCTTCCCCTGGTTCCTGTACTGGGACCTCTGACCAACAGAGCCGCTCCGCCCCTCTTTTTTGTTGCCCGGCGGCTTGTGAAACGTCCGCCTGGGGTTTCTGCCTACGAGATGGTCCGTTACCTGTTGGGGTTTCCCTCCCTCTGGTTATTTGCACTACACGTTACCGTGCTCTTGTTTCCCATGCACGGTCCTGAATTTTCATATGTCGCCGACTCCTGATTGTCTCCTCCTTGCCACCTTGGCTCGATGAGGCCTGTGATTTTCCGCAAGGCTAGTAATGTCGGTATTACTTTTTGTATGCACATGTTCCATGTTATATTTGTTAGTGTACGACGATGTTTATGCAAATCACACACCATTAAAAAAAAAATTTCTGGCGTCCGGGCGCCGCTTTTCTCTGACCTGTATGTTTTTGCCTATTATGTCATATGCTGTGCCTGGATGTCAATAAAAATCTTTTAAATCGAAAAGTATGTATATAGTGCTAAGATTGTGTGTATTAGTGCATGGTGTTGGCATATGTGTACATGAGCGTAGAGTTTTAGCGTGTGTGGGTTCCTGTGTTAGTGTTTGTTACTGCATGGTATTAGGGTATGCAAATATATGTTAATGTACGGCAAGGCTCGACAATCTCCGGGTGCCATACATACCTGGGAACTCTCTGGCTTTGACCTGGAGATTGCCGGGTGAGCACTGCTTCTCCGGATCACGCCCCGCTGCCCGCACATTTTTTACTCTAAATGGGGGTGTTCCCCACTGCTGTAAGCGGTAGTGGCCCGACGTCAGCGGGAACTCCCATTACCATCAGCGGGATCGCACACCGACGTCAGCGGGACCTCCCACCGACGTCACAGGACCCACCTGACGTCAGTGTGCAGTCCTGGCCACGTCCCGCAAGGGAAGACTCTGGGTAGCTGGAGCCCAGACGTTCCCATATATATATATATATAATCCTGCACTCCATGGAAGAAAGGATTAAGCAAATGCTCTGGTTTTATCATACGACCAATCAAATATGTTTATATAATACTGAGGCACAAAGCTTCTGTGTCCGGTATTTTGTTAGCTTCTTGTCCTTGCTGCCGGAAGTAGCCCGTGCATGTTTGAATGAGCACAAAAGTGAAACCCATCTATCCTGTCAGTGCCGCCCCAGGCTATAGCTCCACCTTCTTTGTTTTGAGTCCCCACAGACAAGGCCAGCCGGCTGGAAACAGCGACTAGAACAGACACAATCGCAGCTTGCCGCTCTCCGACTGGCCAGGGAAAAAGGGGGAAAGGATCTCCTCCTCCTTTAATTTCTTTCTACGTTTTTTCCCCCCTCTCTATCGGTTTCCCGATTTTTACATCCCTTCAGTAGAACTATGGCTGGTTGCACCGTGCCAGCCTGCCCCCGGCCCACCAGATGGGACTCCTCTTAAAAGAAGAAGAGGGGGAAATAAAAAGCAGGAGGACAGAGGATCTTAAAAGGCGTAAATCTCCAGTCATCTGTTCCTGAGCCAGACAACAAGGCATTAGCGGCTTCCCTTTATTGCAGCCCCTATCAGCCTGAGACTTGCTCGGGGAGCTGCAGCTCTCTCCTGCTGACCCGCCTTGTCTTAGAGCTGGGGGCTGTGATTTTTTTTTTCTTTTTTATATTCTTCTGACATTTTCTTTTCCCCGCATTTACCGGTCAGCCTGTATGCATTCGGTGTATTGACTGCTTTTTTTTGCCGCTCTCACCCCCTTCCCTTCTACAGCCCCTCTGGTTGTTTGTATCCACCACCCCTCTCCTCCCACCAGGACAATTTCCCTTTACTTAAGATCCAGGAAGATCCGTACAACAGTGACTGCCCAGCAACCACCTCCACACCATGGGATGCTGTGGGAGCACACAGGTAAGGAGCTTACTGGGCTGCTTTGCCGTTAACCCCTTCAGTGCCGCACTGCATTGCATTTCTTTGTAGAAATAAAAGGGGGGGGGGGTAAGAGGATCTTTGGGCTTCTTTATTTCCTGTCTAGGAAGGCAGATCCATAAAGACCATTTTTTATTTGTTTTGATCTGGCTGAGTGTATCGGATATGCCCCTGATGTGGGTAATGACTGTAACATAAATGATTTGGATGTATGATTTGGGTAGCTGTGTGTGAGTGTGTGTGTGAGTGTGAGAGAGTGAGTGTGTGTGAATGGATGCTGATGCTGCAGGGGACACAGACGCTCAAGGGGGTCGCTTCGTTAAAAGAGTTGGCTACTCGGAATATAGCTGTGTTAATCAGCTTTCGAGCACAAAATGGAGCTTTGCCGTTATTATTACCTTTTTATTTTATGTAGCGCTGAGAATTTTCAGTAAAGAACCGTTACATTGGGCAAAGAGGGCCCTGCTCGCAAGCTTACGATATAAAGAGGTCTTTCATTCATTCGAAAAACGTATACAACTAACCACCTGATGTTTGCTTATGAGACTGACCGACCGACCAAATTATCCCACATTGGGAAAAAGAACCAAAATACTACACGTACAGCGGCACTATTACTAGGGACACCGTTGATCACTTTTACCCTCATAAGACTACACATGACATAGTTTCATAGTTCATTATAGTCATTAATTGTATAGCGCCAACAGTTTACCCGGGGCTTCTTACAATACATACATTTAAAGGCTATAATAAAACTAGAACTGACAGACTAAGACAAGCATTAGCTAAACAGGGTCGTTAATCTCTAGAAGATATATCAAGAGCTTTATTGCTTGTTTGATTGACTGGCCCAGTTGTAATAAAAATCAACACTTAAGGTTGCTATTCTTAATGTTCATTAATAACATATTGGTACGTTTTGTATCACCTTGCCACTTGAAAATGAGGTGGAAAGGGCTAAAATTGTTTAATCTAGAAGGAGTTAATCACACATTTCAGCTTTCCCAATAAACTGGAATGTTATATTGTTTGCTTTTTTATTTTATTTTGAAACGCACAGAAAGCCAGACATGATTGTGCAGCATATTACAAAGGAGCGCTTGGCTTGTAATTGACTTATTCCCTTTCACACCGTTGTGGAGTGTAAGGAATGATCTGCTGCCATCTCGTCGTCTTCTGGTTGAATGGATGGATGTAGTACAGTGACACCCCCAGGATCTGGTGATGAGTTTCTCCATACATCAACACACTTAGTAAGGTCACCTGTCAGAAATCCAGGTCACGTAGGATTTAATGTGAGACTGCTGAGCTCTTCAGACGTTGAAGACTGTCGTGCAGCACATCCCTTTTGCCATTAAATTCCCAGTGGGGAGAAGTTGTTTTTTTTTACCCCCTTTCTTTTTTCATTCTTCTGTCTGCACAGTTGCTTTAGTAATGAAGGCTACCTGCTTAATGACTAATATGGCTCCAGAAATGACATTCTCTATCAGGTATTATATTCAGCGCTGCAGTTCTTGGTTCATCTGCTTGGTTGAATACACAGCTAAAGCTCATGTAAATAAAGTCCTGTGCTTATTATAAGAATTGTACCAGTCGACTATTGTCACTGAAAACATCTCTCCGGCGATGTGTTTAGCCTTCCAGGGCTGCAAAGATTCCTTTGTCAGAAATGTGCCATCAGTGGTGTATATTGTGTTTTCTGTACTTTGTCCTTGAATGGCTTTATGTGATCTCAAATCACGATCCTTACACATTCAAATAGTGAACAAATGATTTTTTTTCAGCAATTTGTATATACTAGTAAACGTGAGGAAACTAGGAGTAGATGAAGGTCCTCACACCCCACCTTCATCACGGTGATATGAAATATGCCATTGATAGCAATTTATAAACCTGATTTGTGGTTAAAGAGGAGCTCTTTGTCGACACTTTAAGAGATTTATCAGATTAATAAACTATTTACTGCTATGGTGCCCAGTGGCAGCTTTAATCAGATTAAGGTACAGAAACATCTTCTTGCGCGAGTTACAAAACATCTATAGACATCTTGCTCTGTACATGGTAGAGCCTGGATTTGGACACATTAATACCCCTTTTACCCTATTTTTGGAAATTTGACACATTTGTCAAGGCTACTAAACAGCCTGTGATATTGATGGACAAGGCAGCCTCCTTTAACTTCACTTTGATAATTGGGTTTGCCCATTAACTGATTGGCATAGGAATGGTAAAGGAATGTACCATAAAACTAGAAATCCTT
Organism: Spea multiplicata; assembly: GCA_009364415.1. Lineage (NCBI taxonomy): Eukaryota > Metazoa > Chordata > Amphibia > Anura > Pelobatidae > Spea > Spea multiplicata. The sequence continues at coordinate 30,683 of VKOC01023179.1, forward strand.
TACTCCCTCTCTATAAGAACTCCCTGTATATCCTTTGTTGTGTTACATCTTTTTGGGGAATTTATGCTGTAACCCTGTGTGTGTGAAGATCCTGATTCTGAATGCCATAAGAATTTTAACCTCCTAGAGGAAGGTGTGTCGGCGCCTGGAATCCCCCTTTCCCAAATGTATCCCATTTCCAACAGTGACAACCTCAAAAAAAATCCTTTAAAGTTAACTTTTGCATTACTGTAATACACAAGTTACCAAGTGGTCCAAAAAGTACCAATTCTACCCATAATTTGGCAAATACAACTCTTTTTGCATCCAAGTCATAGCTTCAGTAAACAAAATAAAATAAAAAGTCTCAATTTCTCAAATGTTCATGTCCTTTAACTCTCCCTTATCTGGGCCATCATAGTTTGAGATCAACTTTTAAAAATAAGAGTTGTTGATGTCATAATAGAAAGGAATACAAATTATTATGAGGATGTTTTTTGGTGTTGAGCATGATTTAAATGATTGTTTCTTTGGAAACTATAATCACAGTTGTTGATCGAGAGAAAACAAGATTGAGTCATACTTTGGTGTTCGAGTAGGCGTTTGTTGATCTCAGTATCTAGAGTAGATTTTTAGTAATTTTGTGGACGCAAAGTTATTATTATTTATAACATGTGATCTTTGGGCTGTTTCTTGTGATCGTGGTATGTATATGTATGTAAGTGTATACGGCGACAAGCCCAGATTGTGTATATAAACTGTGAAACACCATTACATGTCATTGGTCAGTAAAGAGTGGTATTTGGGAATGATATAAAGAGTAGGGGTGTAGGTAAGGCTTGGAACATATTTTAGCAACCAGGATACATACCACATGTCCACGGCTAAATTTGTATGCCGTATTGGGTCATATTTGATGTTGTATGAAAATCAAGTATCACTAATATATCTCAATGCATACATAGTTTCTTTAAAAAACTTTGCTCCAGGTTATTCGATGTAAAAGGGTGTAAAAGTTATTTGTCTGTGGCTTCCACCACTGTGCGGTTGTTTGAATATCTCGTTCTGTTTCTCTGGTGTTTGCTATGGGTGGTGCTTTTATTATATGGACTACAGATTCCTAAGCTTTGCTTTCCACACCCTTATTGTCGATTTACTGGTGACAGGGTTTTAACAAATATACACATTACTGCAAAGAAACGCATCTCGTATTTTCAGACGGATTACTGATACGAACCAAAGCAACTGTTTGTTGATAACTTTGATTTATTGTGTATTGGTTTGTTAGTTGCCTCTTAAGGTGTTAAGTTCTAAACGGTCAGCTATTTCTTTAGTTATGTGAAATCCATCTCCACTTTCCACCCTTATTGACAATTGTGTACTTGCATCTGTCTTGCTTACACCCATCAAATACAGCTTGTGACTTTGTGAGAGTCATAAGGGGGGCGTAATAACCTAATGAGTTGGTTTATGCACACATGACAAAATCAAACGGGTACTGTGGGTCAATCTGGGCATCATGAAGAAATGAAGATATCGTTTTATGCACAATTTACGGCAATTTTATTTATTTTAAAGAAATGAGATAAGACCAAGCTATAGATTCTGCTCAAATAAATTGGTTGCTTGGTTGCTTTTTACTTCACACAGATATTGCAGGGGTGCCACATAAATTAATAATATGTGTTTATTATGTGGGAGATCACTTGTGTGAGCTATTATTCCCGTTTGCTGTGAATTTTATTTACTATTCTTCGCAATTTAGCCTCTTTTCCACCCCACCCAGTCCCTCAGCAATTCAGTAACAATATATTGCTTTATTTAGAATAACTGTGCTTTAAAGGCCACCTTCTGCTGCAGTAGACAGGTTAGGACATATAGTTTCCAGTTAGTTATATCTTATTCCTTTAGGCATGTCTGTCTGTGCAAGATTATTAAAATAATTGCTCTTTTTTTTTCCGGTGAGCACACATTTGATTTGTGTGTAAATGTTATTATCTTTCAGATGTAGTGTGCCAGCAAATTCCAAAGTGCCGTATAATGAGGTTATATCTATAAAGGAGATTTTGGGTTTTTTTTTAACAGGGGCTGGATGTGTGGAACACCCTGTTTGCTAGAGTTTAAAATATACAAAAAATAGCGATAGCAACAAGTGTGTATGTAACGTAGGTGGTTATTCTGTGTAGCTCCCAAAAATCCCATTTTAAGTAGGATGATGATGATTTTCAGGCACTGTTTTCAGGCTGTGTGTATCGTTGGCCAGTTATGGCCATCAGAGGATCTCCCCTCTCCGGCACTCACATAATGTATTGAGACAGAGCATCCTAATATGCCTTATATGCCTGTATTCTGCTTCAATACATCACAGGGCAGCCGAGCGGGTAAGGTAGGTGGATGGTCTAGCCAGTGGTGGACTTACCTTGAGTGCTGCCCAAAGCCTATAAGGCAGCACCCCTCCACAGTTTGCATTTTGAACTAATTAAGATAGAACGCCAGCATATGATGTCGCACATCGCCTTTTAATGGAGGCTATGCAGATCTTAAATGCTGTTGTGACATCATCTAATTGCGGGTCCCAGAATACTCCCAAAAAAATGAAATTGTAGAGTAACTGTCTTAGAGCTCTTGCCCCCATATTTCTCCTATTCAAATTTTGTATACAATTTGAAACATGAAATGCTTGTATTTTAAATAAAATAATAATGGAAATATCTATCCTACTGTTTTACTTGCCTCTCGACCACCTGCTAGATGGGTGCACAAGATCAGGGCCCTTTTTTAAACCAGTTTGTGATTTTAAAATATTCTACTGGCTCTGTCGTAACAGCGCTATGAAATCCGCCGCTATATAAATAAATGTAATGTAATATCTGATTTTTGTAGTCTTTATTTGTATGTTAAATCAGGGCTTCACAATTTTTTTTTAAATCTAGGAGCCAGCTAAAAAAGTTAGGAGCCAGGACTTATTTTTTTTGCCCTGCACTTACACTTTGCCTCAGTACTTTTGCCCACACTAAAAAGCACCAGTGCATACTTTTAATTACCATTAATTAATCCCATTAATTAACTCTGTCCCCAGTTTCCCATAGGCAGCTTTGTTACTAAATAGCTTCCCATAGTCCCATGTTTAGTGACAAAGATGCCTATGGGAAACTGGGGACAGAGTTTGCCTTTGCCCCCAGTCTCCCATAGCCATCTTTGTCCCAGCCTCCCACTGCCAAGCATGCCCCCAGTTACTTTAACTTACCTGACCGAAGACCCCGATTGATTCCCGCTGTCAAACATCTGTGCAGACAACCCCGCTGCTGCTGGCGGCTCCACCCTCCTTACTGAACAGGGCTGGCACCGCCCACAAAGGTCCATGAGCAGCGCTGGTGCCGCCCACGAAAGTTATTGAGCGGCGCCGGCTGACTCACTTCTATTTCAAATCGACAGGGGTGGAATTTTAAGAAGCCGTCCCCATTGATCCGAAATAGAATTGAGTCAGCTGGCCAGTGCGACTCAGTAACCTTCGTGGGCGGTGACAGCCCCGTTCAGTGAGGAGGGTGGGTGGAGCCGCCAGCAGCAGTGGAGTTGTCTGCATCGCACACAACGTCCCCTGCAACGCCGCTGGGTCCTAAACCCAATTATAGGTTGGGCTTACAAACGCCTAGGCGTCAGGATAAAATTATCAGTCGCCATGGTGACCTGGCGCCTGGGATTTGTCGAGCCCTGTGTTAAATGCCAATGATCTTACTGTGAGTACGCCAAGTAGCACTTAGGTGTTCATTTTTACATAATTGACTGTAGTACTCAGCTATGACCACAAAACTTTCACTTTAAAGTGCCGGTACTCTTTGAGGGGGAAGAATCATTGCCTCTATCTATTCAGGATGCGTGTCACTGGTAGTTTTCAGAGATTGATCCAGTCACCGACTGTCACTCACTGCCCCTGCACCAAGATTCTTCCATTTAGTAGTGATAGCTCAGTCAACAATCGGGCCTCAGCTGATAGGCTACAGAAAGCATCAAGAATAGCCAATCAGCTGTCACCCAGACAGTTTCCAAGACTGCTTCACAAGATACATATATTTTTCTAAAACTGGTTTCACTGGTTCTTTATAGCCAGCTTTAAAAAAAAACAAAGTTTATGTGTAATACTAACATGCAAGTTTGAAAGTTGTTTCCAGTTGTGTAAATGATGATAGCATGACATTTACTGTAACACAACTATGTCATAAGAAAACTGAAAAAAGGAAGTAATATGACCTCCCCCGTGTGTGTATATATGTATGTGTGTATATATATATATATTTATTACACAATTTTGTGTGTGGGGGGGTAGTTTGAATGAAATAAGCTGAGATCTGCCTAAACCTGGGGTGTCTAGTTTTGTCTTTATGAACTATGGACCTGATTTACAATACTTAGAAAATGTGAATAATTATTAATGTTGTGTCACTAAGTGGCGAGCGCTACACCATTCTGGATGCTTGTTGTGTTTTCTTGCACTCGAGGACTAAAATCTCCCGGGATAAACCTCATTTCTTTTCTTCAGTGAGGTGTCATTGTGCTTTAAGAATAACATGACAACTTGTCAAATTCCTTCCTGTCCTCAATTCATAGAGGTTCCAGTACAATGCCTCACTAACCTCTTTTACTTTGTGTTTTGAATTGAATGTGGAAATGGGAACATAATAATCCATGCTAAAAAAAAAACCAAACTATACTTTTAAGCTTAATAAGTTCCTTATAAGGAACATTGCCTTTCCTCATCACTTTTTTGTTTAGAAATGAGATTTAATCTGCAAATTGCTTTCTAGAATATGTAGGTTAATTGGGGGGCTGCCCTGTTAAAAAGAAAAACAAAAACTTGGAGTGAGTCTTAAGTTATGTCATGCAATTATGGAATTTCAGATTTTATGCATCTGGTTTTGTCAGGAACAATAACCGGGAAGGATAAGTCAATAGGGAAACGGAGCTCAAAATGCAGGCAGAGACGCTTAGTAGACAAGGCCCAGACGGAGTCAGGATAAGCCGCGGTTCGGTACACGAGCAGGCAACGAGGTACAGAAGGGTCAGGCAGAATCACAATCAGGACACGAGCCGAGGTATGGTACACGGCGGGCAACGAAGTACAGGAGGGTCAGGCAGAATCGTAGTCAAAGGAGAGCCAGGTAGGTAACAAGAAAAATCACGAGCTGTTTAGTTGATAAGGGTCAGGCAGGAACGTGGTCAAAGGAAAGCCAGGTAGGTACACCGTAAATCACTAGGAAGACGCATTCAGGATGTAGCAGGTAAGCAAAGCTCAGTGCTCGGTTTTAAACTTGCCGCTCGGGGAAACCCCGCCCCTGAGTGAGAAGCTACAGCGGCGAGTTCCCGCGAACAGTGTTCGGGGAACAATAAAGTTAGAACAGGGCGCGCGCCTAGCAGAAGCTGGCCGAATGGGGAAGACAGCAGAAGACTCGCTGGATCTGATGCCTGCGGATAGCGGGCGTCCAGGTAAGATACCGCTTCGGGTCGCCGGACCCTGACAGGTTTATACAGAACACTGTCATTTATATTACTTTAAAGGCATACCTTTCATCTATTTCAGTTTTATTTTTGAGAGAATAGGAATTGAATTGGTAGTATTTTAGAAACTCTATTTTAATTGTATAAAAAAAAAAAATTGAAAAAGAATGAAAAAATAGATATTTCTGAGAGTTAATAATCTTAATTTTATGATTTGTAAAGTTGTTTTTTATGTTAACATTTCATAAAACAAATTTTAAGTTCAATATGAAATGCTTAACAAAGCAAGTTGTAAATATAATACTTTTTTTAGGAGCCTGGGACTCAAGATAAATATTGCATTTTAGTAACACTAAGACACTTGTGTTTATACATTTATTTTCAGCTTTTTTTATTGAAACGTTCATTTTTAGAATATTATCCAACATCTGACACATTGTTTGTGACAGACATATGTCTTTAATGAAGGGAGGCTGTGGAAGTTGTACACTGTTTGCATAATATAACTTTGTATCACGCTTTCCTTGCATGCAGCTGCATTTTACATAATATTGCATAGAAAATGTAATTTGAGATCAACATTACCTGAGTGGAGTATGAACAAATAGGGTTTACAGAGTAAGTGAAAAGAGAAAACCTAATAAACTTGCACCAAGCAAGTCGAAGACAAGCCGTTGGATCCCGTGTCCCATGATGACATCCAAAGTATATTTTGGCCAATGTATGGAAAACAAATATATGGATCTATGGTGACTTCCCACCTGCAATGTTGAATGCACGAGGGCTTCCCCTTGTTCATTATAAGAGGTACAATCATTGTCACAAAGTAAACTTTAAAGGACTTTTCTAATGTCTATATGTTGTCTCCTACTAGTCACAGCAGAGATATGCACATCTCCTTATTTCTTGAGTTCTTGAGTTACTGCTGGCAACTTCAAGTCTGCTTTCCTCCAGTGCCATGTAACGCGATTACATAAAAGATCCCCCTGTGGCTCATTAGAATCCCTAGCTCACCAACTGCTTTATTTCATGTACTAAGTTGAAGTCTTTTTTTCCTGCAGTCCCTATGATCAGCATAGTTTTAAAGTCTGAAATTCCATGCAGATAAGCCAAGCCTTTTCCATGAATGTAAAAAGAGAGGCGTTTCACCAAAGACTTAGGGATTTATTCGGTGAATAGAAAGTTTGCTGGTGAGTCTGGGTTTCAGCTCCCTTACTTCACTATTCGTTATGAAGTACACCTGTATAGTGCATGGTTCATAGGATAAGAGTATTGTCACTGGTTTAACTATCCATTATATTGGGCTGGCCAAACACATCATCCAGCAGAAGCTTCCTGGAGTTTCTGCCACCCCCCCCCTTTAGTGAATAGACCAAAAAAGGAAAAGTCAAGAGTTTATCTTGGTCTTATGGTGTCAAAAACTTCTCCTACAGCTACTAAATCCACAATCAGTCGGTGTTTTGTGAGGTTAAAACTGCTGTTGGAATGTTTTAAAACTGACATTTCAGCAGGAACGGGTAACGTTACGCTGGATTCTAGTAATCGTTACCATTTGTTATTACGTTTTTTACTTCTGCTGTCTCTGCCATACTGTCAGTCTGGGTAAATCCATAGAGGGCATTTTTTTTTTTTTTTTTACAGAGAGTGATCTTGAATTTCTAATGGAAGAGAAAAGCTCTTCTGTATAATAGGCAAAAGACCCGTGGCTGATTCACTATTGGGCTCTTTGTAATCTCATCTCAAATGACCCCGTAAAAAACGCTGCCATTTCATTTATATTCTGTCTTTGCCTACACGGTTGTCACTGGGTTTGTGTAAATCGGAGGACTCGGTGATTGCTCGAAATGGGAAGTAGGATGCCCGTATCCGCAGTATGAATAGTGGGGATTTAGATTGCAGAATTATTACATGCTCGGTGCTTGCTGTAGCAATGCCTAATAATGTAATATGGCTTTGATTGCTGTTAAGTCTTGCTTAAAGCAGATCTGTCACTTTTCTTATTTCCTACATGATCCAGTTCAACAAACCCCTGTAATGACATTTACGGATTAAAGGTAACAATGTAAATCTATTAAAACACCCACCTTGTGTATTCTGTGGCAGTAGCCAATGCTATACCATATGATATGATATATTACATATATTACATTCCTCCCAAGTTTCCTTTCTAAATATGGACCCGAATCCCCTCTTCTTCTTCCTCTTTTCCCTAATGTACAAAAATACCAATGGGTCACAATATAACCACAAGCCGCATCTATGACCTTTTCAAATATATGGAGCCAAATAGAACGTATATAATCGTAATGTATGCTAGCACTTAGCTTGGTATTGGGGGGGTACACTTCTGTGATTGTTACCTGCCTCGTTTCCTGGTACCCCGCTAATTAAAGAAACGAGAATTCACGCTTAGAGCTGTAGTCACTAGAGGGCTAGCTCTGCTGAAATGTCTCTTACATGCATTATTTATACAGCATCTGCGGCTTCTGTGTTTAAAGCTTTGGATGCGTTGTTAATTCCAATATCTTCAATTCCTAGCGAATATCCGCTACTGGATTATTTCTTTCGTAGGCAGCTGTGCTTTCATCCAAATGCATCCTAACCGTTTGTGATGGTACCCTTTGGCAATAAATGCACCAATTATTGGACTGTAGACCGTATTGATATGTTATGAATACTGTTATGAAAAAAAGGACTTGCAAAAAATGCGAACAGCAGCAAGATCCTAAGATTATATGACTTTTGATTTTTTGGCTGCTTATTGCGTGTTCACAAATGAGGTCCTACTGTTGGTGGATATAACTCAGCAGATTGGCATTGGAAGACTGCATGCCTTGCGGCAGGTCATTAATTTTTACAGTGGTTTGGTGTTAAGGAGAAGGCTGAGAAGTAATATGGTTCTTTGTCCTGCCTTAAAGTCTCTTGTAAAATCACTGGACTGTACAAAAGCATGTTTGCGTCTTTTATAGTATTGTTTTTGTCATTATGTCGTATAAAAAGTCCAAGGTTTCTCTCCAGGATGAGCACACGGAAGTCTGCATGATTGGTGGACAATCATAAAGTGTTGTACAAACGAAGCAGCTCTATGTCGGGTGGAGGATCACCGGGTTTATACAGAGTCCCTGTTTGGTCAGAGGGTCTGCGGGTTGTAATCAGTTGTTAGACATGAACCGGAGGTCCGCTGAGTTAAAATGTCACATTAGACTATGGGCTTGAGTGTTGCAGACCAACATCAATGAAAATAAGGACTGCTGAAAACATTACTAAAAATCTTTACAATGATACAATATGTAGCGTGACAAGTATGACAATCGGTTTGGTACCTTCTCAACTTACTAGTAGAAGATATAAGAATCTACACATCATAAATTCATCCAGATGTTCTTTTTGCAATACAAAAAACAAACAATATAAAAAGACAAGCATCTCTTAAAGGGGAGTCTAATGTCCCTAGTGCCCCTGTTATAGAAGAATTCATATTAAGTACTCTTTAATGACATTAAATAAAATGCATTTTAACTCCATCTCTACACTACACACTGATTGGTTGAGAGGTAAATGTCATGTCACAGTCTTAAGATAAATACCACTTTCTAACATACTTTGCTCGCCCCTCAATAAAGCAACCAGTTTGGCTTTTATTTTTACTCATTTGGTTATTTTGATTACTTAGTAGCAGTGTTCCCTCTAAGCTGTGCGCTTGTGCGCGCGCACATAACTTTTTGAAGGAGCGCACACGTACTAACATTGTGCGCACAGTACCTAACGGGGAGCTGGGGGGGGGTGGGCAGGGTGACGCTGGCACTCCTCCAGAGATGGACATTAATGTCCGCCGCTGGAGGAGCAAGCTCGGTTGGGGAGATAAAAAAATCTCACCCCAACCGGCTTAAAATCAATCAAGGGAGCGGGAGGTCTGTTAATACAGACCTCCGATCCTGCTCCCTTGCTATGCGCGCGGCAACTGATGCTGTGCGTCGGGATTTGATGTCAGATCCCGGCACACAGCACTGAAGCCACGCCCACCTGCACCGGAAGGACAGGACAGAAGAAGAAGAGGAGAGGTAGGAAAACATTTATATGTATATATATGTATATGTATTTATATATATGTGTGTGTGTGTGTGTATAAAT
>VKOC01023180.1:0-35051 GCA_009364415.1 Spea multiplicata
CAAGTAATCGATTATGAAGATAATCGTTAGTTGCAGCCCTAGTTCAAATATTAGTGCTTCACTAAATACAGAATGTACCTGACCAATTACACTAATAAAACAAATGATGACGGTCTACTATTAGTATCGGAGCAGGGCCAATAACCAGGAATTGTGGGGCCCAGTGTGGAAGCACTGCATCGCAACCTCTCCCCATGGCCTCAGAGATTTCTCTTTCCCAGTCCCCTATTAAAATGTCCCTGCCCCCAAGTATCCTTGCTTCTCCTCTTCAGTGTCCATACGTGACTGCTGCACTCTCCTGCAGTGTCCATCTCAGTCCCCATCTAATTGTCAATATCTGTTTGCCTTCATCCTCACCTGTATCCATATCTCTCTACCTCCCCCATGTCCATTCTTCTCTGCCTCTATTGCATGCCTCCCCCGTCCCCACACCTCTTTGTCTCCTCCCCACCTCAGCATCCATACCTCTCTGCGTTTCCTCAATACTCCAGTGGTCATTTTTGGCACCCTTGCCACCACTCACAAGCGTCCATACATCACATCTCTATGGTTCCGTATTTACGTGCTCCACCAAATGCACCCTGTGCCCATCGCCCCTCTGACTATCCCTTTCCGTCTACCTTTTATGTTTGCCGTGGGCCTGGGGTATTGCCCAGCATCAGGAAATGAAGGTAATGGATGTGACATCAGTGGTGCTTGTTGAAGACTTTACAGACCTTACAGCCTGTTGGCTTCATCAACTATGGTGGTTCCGTATCCAAATAGGAAAGGTGGATTTAGGCACCCTTGACATTTGATACACTGCTAGAATGTAATAAAAAGTTATTTCTTTAATTAAAGTAGCCATGAATAAAAAATTATCTGCTCTGATAATTTACTTATTTTTCATGTAAGTAAAACAATGTAGTAAATCTGCACCAAGTCTTTCAGTGACCTCTAAGGTTTTATGTAATTCAGTAGGGCATATGGAAAAAAATACATATTTTCATTTGAGCAGGGCCCTCCTCAGCTGTTGTCTATGTAAGTCAAATTACTATGCTATACACTACTTGTTATATAATGTCTACCCATTGAATATGATGGCGCTATACAAAACAATAAATAATAATAATAATCATGTCACGCACATACTCGACAAACATTGTAAGCTCCTAGAGCAACCTATGGTACACATGCCACAACGGGTGGATGAACTGTGTGAACGACTGAGAAAATGAATTAATGTGTGAATGAACTGTGTATGAATAAGAGAATTAATAAATTATGCTGTGGATGAATTGCTTAAATGATTTTTGAAAATGCATTAATGAATATGTGTAAATTAATTGTGTGAAAATTAATGTGTGTGAATGAAAGAGTAAATGAGTGAGTGACTGTATAAGTGTTTTTGTGTATCATAGATGGATACGTGAAGATAGCACAAGCAGGGTGCTTGAGTCTTAGCGACCAAGATTGCACAGGCAGGGTGTTTATGGGAAAAAGATGGCACAGGGCGGGCTGTTTGGGGACAAAGATGCCTCACACTGGGCTGTTTGGAGAAAAAGATATCAAGTCCTATGTTTGTAATCTGGGTGCTGGTCAGGTTCTATGTGGGCAAAGTGGATGTCAGGGCTGGCTTTTGGGTGCACACCCTTGATCTCTGCCTGTAATTTAGGGGGTTTATCTATACCTTTAATGCTGAATTAACATCTGATTTCCAATTGATCTATACATGCAAAGCTCGGTTTAAGTTATTCTGTTGATCTATATCTGCTATGCTATGGTTCCATAAATTATTTATGCATACCTGCAAATACAGGGTTTGTATGTCTAACTCAGTTGATCCAGGCCTGCAGTGATGTTTCCAGATGTTTGCATATAGAAGTATATAAGAACTGAAAGTTATGGAAAATGCCTTTTAACTTCTATTATCCCATGAAATCATTTTATAGCGGAGGGATCATCCATGCTTCTGATCACTGCCTGTGTCTTCAATCATAGCTGTTTTCTGTTGAAACCTAGTTGAAGCCAATAAGAGGAAAGTTTAGATTTCAGATGAGTCCGTTATTTTCTACTTTCTTCATGTCTCTCTTTACTGTAATGTTGCTAAAACGCTTAGTAATGTAAAGTTCTTGATCCTCATGTAGAAGAGTTGGCAGACTATGCAGGACAATACTGTGAATTGTTAGGCTACATTTGTTTTGTTATACACTGATATAATTTCACTGCAAATGCTAATGCTATTTAATAAAATCCTTTTCACGAATAGACCTTTTTATGTGTTTTTCTGCTTGGGCAGATAGATGGGCCAAATAGTTATTATCCGCCGACACATTCTTTCCTTAAAAAAACAAACAGAACTTTTATGGGCAAATTGATGCATACTGCTGTGTATAGTAATTTTGTACTGAAAAAAAACTTCCTTTCCATGTTTAATATGCAGTGTTGGCACTTTTAGGTCCGCAACTTGGTTTCACGCAGAAAGTTGGGCACTCGGGCCCAAAAACGTTTGCCCTCACTGTCCTAGAGGAAAGAGATAGAAGGTTTGGGTCCCAAAGAGGAACAGCACCTTTGAGAGGACTTCTTAGGAGGTAAGCTTTTTTTTATGACTAACTCTAGTCACGGGCATTGTCTTAGGAGGTATGCTTTTTTATGACTAACTCCTGTCATGGGCATTGATAACAAGAACTCAATATTACTTCACACCTTAAGTAGACCGAGCTCACCGCATACCAAGCGGCAGTGAAATGACGCAGCGAGCACACTAGGGGCGTGGCTAAGTTCTGACATCCTCATTCCCCCGGGTGGAGCCGCGCGTTCACGCCACCTCAGCTGTTTCTCTTTAGGACATGGTAGCCAAGCCACCACTCCGCGCCCACCCTCAGAACAGGCCCCGCCCATCTCGCGTAACGGTTCCCTCCGAACTGACCGGATAACAACCAAAGCAAAGGTCGTTGTGTTAAAAGTGCGCAGTAATCGCATTTCACACTGGGGCACTTAGAGAGTACGAAACGCTACGAAATACTGTAATGCCTTAGCGCCCGCTCTATGAAGTGTCACTAGCAATGTTGCCGAGTATGTCAAATGAATAGCATGTGATGTGTGCGTAGAGACGTAGGTAACCCATAACAAGTTAACATAAAACTCGTGAGGAGCTCTAGAAAGTCTCATTGAACCGACGCTCACTGATAATACCCGACCGAGACTACCGCTAGCGGTCTTCTGACATCCACGTTCCTTATTGGCCAGCTCAGGGATGAGACAGCGCGCCTACTTGCTCGCGCTCGCTGGCTCGTCCTTCCGCAAGCTCCTCCCCCTTCCTAAGGGTGACGCGCGCGCGCCATCCCTCGTTAGGCGGGTGCGCGGTGTAAGTGTGTGAATGACTCAAGTGGCCGCTCGGGGCTGTGTTGGTGTCGCTTGGTAGTGCCTCCGTGAAGGGAGGAGGAAAGAAGGAGCTGGGCTTGCCGGGGGATCCGGCTGAAGCTTGCGGAGACTGCTGGGAATAAAGCGAAGTTTTATTTGGGGGGTAAGGCGACTGAGGCTGTTTTTCTTCTTTGTAGTGAGGGAAGTAGTGGCGAGCTAGGCGGCGGCATCGGTCAGGAAAGGCCGCGGCTAAGGCCCGAGCTGTAGGCCCAGTGTTTCTTACTCTTGTCAGGACGGAAGGGAGAGGCCTGTCAGTAACTTCCCTTACGGATTTTACTCAGAAAGTGATTCAGTCATGGGGAAATGTTACTCTGTTGGCGTAAATAGTGCCTTGATAGTGTGTTCGGCGCCTGCTAGCTTTGTTGCATGTCCCGGATCATAACTAGTACTTTTTCCCCCAAGTTACTTTGGTTTCTGTGGAGCGATAGCACTACAGTTTATTTGTCGTGTCATACATTTTATTTACGAGGCGTGTCTAACGAGATGTGAATTTCGTTGCCTGGGGCTCGTTAAAATTAAATGGCAGACCCAGGGAACCTTTCTGCCTCGGTCCCAATTTTGGGGCGAATTTCGCATTTTTAGTGATCACAAAGCCACCTTTTTTTTTTTTAGCCTATCTGACATGGGCTGAGGAGTTTGAAGATCCTGGATATGTTTTTAATGTCACATTTGTAAAGTGAACCTTCTCTAGTGGACTAAGTGCCAAGGCGTATATTCTTAAAAGTCCAGAAAAGTGTATGTGTGTGGATGGAATGCTAAGGGTTAAAGAGAACACCCTAATTTTGATTGGCTAAACACATCTGTTTATTTTATCAAGTTTTCCTGCTTTCTCCTATGACTGTTTAACTTGTTAGACTCCTCAGATAACACTGTACATGGCAAATGTCAGTTCCTTGTGTGTGTATATATATATATAATATATATATAATATATGTGTGTTTGTTGATCTTAACATTGCCTTATAGGTGGGCCCAACAAACATTTTAATAGGTGTACCTAATATAAAATCTATAACATGCAAAACTATGATGATGGAGCCCTGTTTAGCCGCGTTTCACGTATAGTTGTCGATACCTTTTAAGTGCCCAAGAGCTCGTCATCTCTGTCATCTCTGTCCTCCTCTGCTCCTTGGGGTTGCGAGGTTGGTGGGTGTGGTGGTGCTAGCTGTACTTTTGAGTTGTGACATTTGGCTGAAATGTCCCCGCTTATTTAATTTACCGCCTCTTCATGTATGTTTTTTTGGAAGTTATTACTTTTTCAACTGTAGTTATGTACCAGACCTTGTTGTGGTCTGTTTCATATATATATATAATATGAAAATCTTCCAAATGAGGTCATTTAGAAATCATAAAAGATTTGTCCTGTGCACTGTACTGCGTCTTTGTAATAAGTGTCTTTACACGTTCACAGCGGCTTTAAAAAATAAATAAATGTAAAACTTTAGAGTGTTTTAGAAATCCTCAATTTCAACGTCGCAATTTTGAGTTGACGCTTGAGAGATCTTCCTTGGGTGTATGAAATCTAGATCAGAATAATTTAGACTGATTTCCTTTTTTCACCTCTGAATTTAACTTTATTATTATTTATTGTTTTATTTCACAAGCCTGGTGTGTTGCATTAGTTCAGTAGATTTAGGGACTCATATGACGTGTCATATTGTTTAATGTTCCTTGTTTCTGTGCAATGACATCACATTTTTTTTGTTTATTTTTCTGCACTGTGTATGTTTTTTCTGTCTCTTTTGAAGGAAGGACGTTGTACGCTTGGGATCGTGATTCTGTCCTCTTGGTGGTCACCAAGCCGCATTTATTTGGTTGAGAAGTTTATATTTTCATTTGCTGCCCATTATTACCCTTTAATTCAATGAAAACCGTAAGGAACGTTGTGCCTTCCGCATAAAGGGCAACAGAGCTGCTGCTTGACCTATTATGCTTTCAAGCACCAGCACATTAGCTTATCTAGCAATCTGTTGTGTGCACTGCCCAGACCTTTTATATGGGATCCACCATAAACCCAGTAGTCTTATATGTGAGCAACGACTATGGATTTTGGATTGGTAAAGGTTCATGCCTATAAAAGCATATTCTGAAAACTAAATGTCACTTCCCCTCCCATCAACCAACAAAATGTAAATGATCCCCCCGGAGTGCTGGATCTCTATTACTTGTAGCACTCATTTGGTTTTCCCATACAGCGCTTTTCTTGCGTCATAATTTGCTTGGTTAAATATATCATCCCTTCTGGGGCCTCTATCAGTCTGATATTTGGTGCTAACAAGGATCCATTATAATGGAAACTATGAGCCCTTCTTCAGGATATTTAAAAACTTATTTGTATACTCATCACAATGGTGGGCTTGACAAAACCAATTTGCAAGGGAACCATGACACCTAAAAACATTACTGCTTTGAGTAATTTTAAGTAAAGTTTGTCATGTCATACTTTATTGATCCCCTGTGTAAAAACAGCAATATCACAAATTAAATATATATATGCACACACATATATATCTGTGATATATAAAGCCTTTCCTTAAAGGGACATTTTAATGTAGCTGACAGGCTCACCAAGTAAGAATGCCTACACAGTGAGTGCTTTTAATATGCATTAAAAAAACTACAGGCAGAAGCAGCAGCTCCCAACCATTTGCGTGCTATGATAGTTCTTGTCACGAAAATCAATAGGAGCACTTTCTGTGCGTGAGCACGGTGAGTCTTATTAGACCCCCCCGTACGCCTTCCCCTTTCTTTTAGTTAAATGAGGCTCATTAACCTTAGAATGATTGGATGATCAGCTGAGGTGCATCACAGATGACTCCAGATGACTCTACAGGCACAAGGAATTTTGTTTGTTGGGTGGGCCACCTACTGGCACGAGACTTTAGGGGCCCTTACTCTGCCTCCTCCTTTAATAGCAGCTTGAGGGGGCCGGCTGCTTTCTTTAGAAACTTTGTTAGTTAGGGGTCCCATGAACAAATGGTTGTCCACATCGGCTGCTTAATCAGCTTATGGACAGCGTCTAATCATAGTGTAGAAGTTTGCTGTGATTGACTTTATATATGTACAGATGTGCTTATTAAAAGCAGATTACCAGGGCGGATTAGCTTAAACCAGTTAAGCAATTTGCACCACTTTCTAATTCCATATGGCAGTCCAAAATGTACTTATATAGCTTAATTTGTCCTGAAAAAAGTCTAACTTTTCCTAGGTATAAGTTGTTTACAGGATTGATCTAATTATAACAAAACACAAATATTGGTCTGGCACCCAAGGTGGTTACGGGACCCAATGTGGTGGTACATAAAGCTGGTCATATTTGTGATTTTAAAACTTTGATTATTTTTTTTTAGTGTTGCATTATGCTAATATATGCCTATTTACAGGGGTACAGTAGCCATTTTCATCCTGGGCTGCCTTCTTATGCTTGTTTGTAATCCACATGAAAGGAACTTCCTTTTGCAACCATTAAAAATGGTAAAATATAAAGTATAGCACCACAAGTCCCCAAATTTATTCAAAGATGTAACTGGAGTAGAACTTGGCAAAGCTGCAAGCCTGTTTGCAGATACTGATTTTTGTGAAGTTACGTCCATTTTGGATCATGCATCTTAAATAACTCAATAGGAACAAGCAGTATCTTAGCCACGTATGTACATTGCAGAGTGAGGCATATATATTCCTTTGCTCTATATGTTTACTTGCCTAACTGGCTTCTGTCATGGATACCATCCGTCAGGAGCCCTTGGCATAGCTGAGGCTTCCGTTTGTGTCAGACACGTGATGTGGCAAACGGCATTTCCTCAGTAACGCTTCTTTACCCTCACACGCTAACGGCCCAACCACTGATGTCATGGCACGCGGCTGTGAGGACGGCCGGTACTTCATACACGTCAGTGCCGACAGTTTCCACTTCTGTACTTGGTTTTCCTCTTTCTCATTTAGTTACCCACGCACATACATAGATATAGAAATATATATGTACTGTATGTGTATGTATATATATATACTTATATGTGTGTGTATATATATATATATATATATATATATATATATATATATATATATATATATATATATATATATTCTCCAGAACAAGCAGGGTTTTCATTTAAAACAATGCGTGTGTCATGCATATATATTACTCAAGCAAACTTGTTTTGAGTTTGGAAATGCTTGATAGGATTTTTATCTATCCTCTGCATTTACAGCCAAATATTACGAGTGAGAATTTTTAAAATTCCAGAAGCCAGGACTCTGTAACCTTAATAAATACTCGAATTCCAAAATGACATAGAAACCCTTCTTCTAACTCCAGCCTTCCTCATCACAATGTGTGTGACTAGAAGCAGTTGGACTTCAGAGACCTCATTAGGGTTGATAGACCCTCTAGGTACCCTATTTCACACACATCAGGGAGGGGATGCCCGAACTTCTCTTTGGGCATTCAAATACCGTTTAGTGTAACGATACACATCTTGGTTACTCGGCCCGTGAAGCTAGCAACAGAGGAACAAACAAACTGTAATCAGACAACCCGATCTCCCGTGTTTTGTCAGGGGCCATATTCCTTCAGATGCACATTTATAGTAAATACACTGAACTTAAGGGACTTTCTGTGGATTACCACATCCTTCTTCCTTAAGTGTTTATACGTAAGAAAAAAAGTGTCCCGGGTCACAAATTATGGGCTACGCTTTCCTTTACGCGTTACTATAGTTTTTTTGTTTGCTGATTAACTATGTGGACCTCAGTAGAACCGTCACAATATTTACAGAACTTGCTTTGGGGGAAGTATAAAGATATATTTATTGAGGTTTATAACAAAAAAAAAAAAAAAAGATCCTAGAAAAAAGTTAATTTATCTGGTCAGCATAGCAACGAATGCGGTTTTCTTGTTAAAAACCATTAAAATATTGTTTCTTGCTATATTTTGCTATGGTAACGAGACTTCTTTTCAAGCTTTGTGTCCCCAATTCCCTTTTTTAGCCATTACTCCTATTGTTAATTAGCAAGATGCTGTGTTTTTGTTTATTTATGCATTTCTGGGATGAACGTATTTAATATTGCAAGGAAAGCCTTTTAAATAGAGCATAAAATCACATTCATTATGCATCTATTCATTTGTGTATTTTGCGTTAATGAGAAAAGGCTGGGGTTGTTGTAAATTGGTATTAACACTTGTGGCTCTGTCTCCTTTCCGTACGGCCGTTTTATTTCCTATGTCGGAAATACCAGCGTTGCGAGGAACTTGTATAGCGATCTATGTGAAAATATCGGGACTCCGGAGAGCGGCATAGCTTTCCCTTTTATTACTGTGAAGGAGTGAGAGCCGTATACAGAGAAATTAGCGCTCCTGTCTTTATTTCCTACCCCAGTCCTGTTTGACGTAGTGATGGACCGTACCGCAAAACAGCGACCTCTCTCTCCCAAAGGACCAGACTTTCTTCAAGAAGTCCTTCAGAGGCTTTTTAATCCACATTTAAACTGGGAGATGGGGGGGGGGGGGTAATGGAAAGCTACAGGTTATAAGACTACCCGCAGCCCCCCACCCCAACTCATTGAATGGATACTTCTGGACATTATATACCAGGTTGATAAACAGTAGGTTTAGAGCTATGTGATGTTTACCGTTTAGAGAACAAGATCCCTGCAATGATGACAAGTGAGAGTATGGATTTAGCGGTGATACCTGAAACCTAGTACACTGAAAAAAACTCACTGGGATGTTGTCATAACAGGATATTCATTATCCCAAAAGGATAGAGAAGGCAGAAAAGGAGGGGAGAAATAGCTTAACCCCTTCAAGACCAGGACGTACCTGGTACTTCTGCGTCAAAGGTCACCGGCAGACCAAGACTTACCAGGTACGTCACCGCTGATACGCGATCCAGCGATCAGTAGCAGCCACCCCCCCCCTCAATTCCGTGCACGTGATCGCTTTGCAGTGAATCACGAGCACGGAATTTAAATATTTAAAAAAAAACTGCGGTCTTCAAGGGAAGACGCAGTTTGCAAATGCCGGTCCGGAAGGGGTTAAAGGTAAATCTGATGGGTAATTTTAGAATTTGGCAATGAATTCCAGGTGTTGGTAGGGTATATGGTTTAATAAATAATACAAGGTGAGGTTATCATAGAGTATTTTAATACCCCATATGTAGACTGGAAGAACTATGTTCTTTACAGGGATTCCGTCCTAGGCCATTGGTAGGGGAACCAACAAAAAAGGAGGCTGTGCGAGATTTATTCTCTACGAATGCAGTGCTCGGGGATCTTCAGTCAGCGCGGTTAATTATACAGACAGCTTGAGCTGCGCCTCACTAAAGTTGGAGATGATTTTTCTTTTAATGGGAAGAACTAAATGTTCAGGAGAAATGCCGTTATTTTAAAGACAGCAGCCCATTGCATGTAACCTGCTAGTAATTATTCAAAGAGAAAGGGGACCATATGAAACACCAAGAGTTATTAGAAGAACTTAAGAGTTTTCTGGCAAAATCATTATCTGACTTATTTCTGTCCCGTGAGTTTCAGAACCTTAGGAAGTTTTCTTAATTACATTTTTTGTCATTTACACCATATGTTAAACCAGAATTCCTCCTTTCCATATGTGAAGAAACCGCACAAATTACACACCATTTTGTTCAGAAGTAGGACATAGTTTTAAAATCTTAGAAATACAAAAAGCTATTACTTTTTGCTGTTTTGCTTAATATTTCTTATTCACTGTAGGTGCCACAGCTGGACAATGACCCAATTTATATTGAGTGACATCTCCTGATTCCAGTCATACCCTACACATGTATTTTTTATGTTAAAGAGGGCCATATCCATGCTTTACATATTACCCAATATTGCATATTATTATATTATTTTAATGCAATTGACTTATGGGTTTTTTGCAGGTAGAGTTTTAGTTATTATTTATAGATAAATATATATATTATTTCTTCATCTTGATAAAGGTACGATATCCGGACCAAAACGATTATTTGTTCGTGATTTCAAATACTGTGCTTATTATGGATTTTTTTTGGTTGACTGCTCTGCACCTAGACGGTGAGAACTATTGTTCCTGAAATAAGACACAAGTGTAGACACAAGTGGGCTTTATATATAAATATGTTTATATATTATTGGTAGGGCTAAGAGGCACCTTTTTAAACATATATTTTTTTTATTGCTTCTCGCTCTCCTGCTCCATAGCCCTGCGTTGCTCGTTGCAATTCATGCATCCGGCCGGGGCTCTTATCGAGTGAGCTTCAGGTGGGTTTCCTTGGGTGCCTGCGAGCGCTGTTACACGCGATCCACCAATCTCCAGGAAGCAAACGATGCCACCTTCTGCCCACGGGAGGGTGTAGACTGTCAGTAGACGGCCTGTACTCCGGTGTAGCGTCCGTGAGAAATCCCTGCAAGAAAGTCAGGATGTACCAGCAATTTGTAGTAGTGCTTCGCAAACAGTTGCGGGGAAGACTTGGCCAACCACAGACCAGTAAGTCTTACGTCGGTAGTTGGGAGATTAATGGAAACCATGCTAAAGGAGATGTTGCATGTTGACAAAGAGTAAAATTATATATTAAGGACAAAAAACCCAAAAGCAAAAATAGAGGGCTTTAGGAACAATTATTTCTGAGGGCATAAAGGTAACTAGGTAATGCAAAGCATCAGAAAAAGAAAGGGAGAGGCATTTGTTGCGGGAAGGATGTGGTTCTACTACTTTACCTCGCCTGGAACGTTGTGTATGGTTCCGGAAAGATACGGACGTTCCATAGAATGGTTTACAGGCTAATAATTCTACACAAGCTTGGAAGAGAGAGGAGATGTAATAGAAACATTTAAATATATAAATTCATTTAACAAAGTATATGAGGGTAGATTCAAAGGAGGACACAAGGTCATCATCTAAAACTAGAGGGCCAGTATTATTTTAGAGAGTATGGTAGATAAATGGAATGGTAGATTAAATATGCATGGGATAGGCCCTAAAAAGGACAAGACCAGACTCTATTTGACTCTCTACTTCAGGAAAAATGTTTATCCCCCGTTAAATTCTAAATTTCCATGTGTTTCAGAACGTTTTTTTTTTTTTTTTGTTCCTCTGGCGTTTTCTTGGACTTGGGAAGATCATCACACTAAATAATGCAGTTGTGCCTCTGGTTTTCTTCATGAAACCCATGCAGATAACCTTCAAAGTTCCACAGAACAGCAGTTGAACTTGAGGGCCTGTTTTAAGGCCCACGTTGTGTGTAATCTTGGCTTATATCTGTGTATACAATGAACAGTCAATGTATAGGAGGTACAAATAATAATATCCAAATAGTATGTCTTTCCTGATACTACTTCTTCCCTTTCAATGTAGCAAGCGTTTGGTCTTGTTACAGTTCCACGGCATTGACCCGTTGGTGGGGTGTATGTTGTACAGTAGTACACGATCTACAGGTTCGTAGATGTTGGTCAGCGTCTGATGAGTGTTAAGGTATTTAAAATGTTGTAGAACTCCATTCCTAGAGGGCTTCAAAGATGCTACAGTTTTAGGATATCCCAACTATATATCCCCCCAAATAAATCTACTCTTTTTTATTTTCTGGGATAGAGATGCCGAATTTCTGTTTGTGGGCATTGGAGCGGAGATATGCAGTCCTGGTATTGAGAACCAAGGATGATTTCTTAAGAAGCAAGCAGTTATTATAGTATTGTCACAAAAGAAAACAAATCGGGAAGTATTACAAATAAAAGCATGATGTTTCCTGGAGTGTTTCTAGGGAAGCCAGGTTTTTGTTTAGTAAACAGTGTGGAACCTCTCACCTCCCTCCATATGTGTTAATGTTTGAGAGTCCGTCTCCAGTGCTTCTTATGAAGATGTTTTTTAGGACAATGTTAGAGCAGCTTGAAAATGTAGAAGTTCAGAGGGCAATCAGTATGGCCGCTAGGTGGGTTGTGTATGGTTGTGTTAAGCTTAATCTTGCCCACGTTCTTCTGGAGACCACAGGGTGTAGTGTGTGGTCCTCACCTAGCCGATGGAGGCCCTTAAGTCTGATCTGAAGACTGAGAATCCTGTTATTAGGGCACTAATCCCCCAACAAAAACCGTAAAACTACAGTTTTGGAGTGAAATCCTCTTTAGGTTTTGGGCAAAAGAAAATGTCGTCCACCTTGACCCTCATTAATGTCGTCGTTTTAGTTTCTCCTTGTGTTAGGAAATAGGGGAGTTTAGATCAGATATCTTGTGTGTTTCCGGTTGTAGCGAACCAGTCGTCGGTTGGATGGCTTTATTCAAACACGAGCGACCTGTATTCGCACGATCAAATGTGACACGGCTGATCGTACTTAATGATGTCACTTGCATGGATGCCTCTCTTGTCGTAAGACGGACTGTGCACATTGGTTACTAAGTGGCCGCATTGGCTTTTCTGGTGCCAGCGTTAACGTCGCGTTAAGAAACCTTGCATTTAAATAGTTATGTATTAAACATTCCGGTTAGTGTCTCATTCTCTCCAGAATTTAAATTGACAAACCTCAATTTAACCCCTTTGTGACCAGTGACATAACAGGTATGTCCCCATTTATACCGGCTGTTTATAATTGATATGCCTGTAAAACTGTAAAAGTCATGCTTTTTGGTATTCTAAGTAAAAAAAAAAAAAAGTACTTTAAATAAGAAGAAAACGTGCTGTGTCCACTTAAACTTGTATTTGTGCGGACTTGGCAGCGTTTTATTTCTGTTCCAAGAGTGTAACTCCAGAAGTCTTATCTGAAACAACAAAGCTGATCGTTTCTAACTTGATGTTTTAACAGTTGGTAGAACTTTTACAGCGCAGCGATAAGAGCCGTCCCATCATAAATCAGATAAATAAGCATGCAGAGGTATGGCAGGACTCTGGTTTAATCCGCTCCACGTCTAGAAGTTGCTTCATGAGGTTCAGCCAAGCACACTTCCGGCAGGCAAAATGGAAGGGGCTTGATAAACCCAGTGTGCCTGGTTGCCATGGCGACTAGAGACGGCTTCCTGGTGCCCAGGGCTTTGCAGGGCTGCCATCCTGAGTCCAGCACCCTATGATTTCCTCCCGGGCCATGATGTAGCGGGTGCTGTGAGGCTCCCAGCTGGGTGACCTAATCCGTGTCCCGCTGGTTGGATCACCCCACTCGCCTCACTGCGCCCCTGCAGGAAGCCATAGCTCACGATGGCAGAAGATAGGCAGTGGTGTGGGAGGGGGAGTAGTGTATATGTATAGTGCTGCTGTAGTAGAGCGTACTGCCAGTTCATCCCTGTTATGTATAGTGTATATATGTATAGTGTATATATGTATAGTGTATATATGTATAGTGCTGCTGTCAGGCTGTGATCTTTCTTCTAGATCCAAACCAAATTTCTTGACCCCTGATGTGGGGGATTGTGCACAATCTCCTTATACATTTGCTAGGGGATACCACTGAACGACTCGGTTATAATATGCAATAAAATATATGTGAGGGCTGGAGTGTCCCTGATTTAAAAAAAAAAAATCATTTTAGGTTATGTTTTATAAGGATCTAAATGGTAATAATGCACTATTGCTGCTGGTATTTATTCATTTCTTACTAATATGGAAATTGTAGAAACCCCCCGTACTCATTTACACTTCTGCACCGTAGCAAAACAATAGAGGCTTGTTTAGTATGTTTTGCATATTGTTTACCGTGTACTGTAGGAGGATCCTGCCGTCATCGTGGACATTAAAGCGCGTGTGATGGCCGGAGTAACCCTTTAAACCTGCGTACTGTTTATCTGGTTATCTGTTTATCTGCGTATCTTTGGCATGGCGGTTGCGCATAAGCAAACATCGCAAAGCTCTTTGACTTTCTCCAGGAGATGATGGCCTACGCTCAGACATAATATAAAATATGGCTGGAGAAACTTACTTAATGCTGAATATTCAATTGATTACAGTGTGTTTTTTTATCATTATCATTTGAGCAGCAGCATATTTAAGGTAGATTATCCTTTCAGGGAGCAATAGATTAAAGCTGTAACGCCAGAAAAGCCTAAGGGACTCTTCTTTGATATTGACACGCACTGTACACGTTATGTGGTGCACGAATTGTGTCCCGTGTGCACATTGTACAGCGCCACGGAATACGATGGCTCTATATAAATCAATAACCTGCCTGTGGCACTGTACGTCCAGGTTCTTCAGTGTACCGTCTCCTCAGTTAGTGCCTGTGACCCGCAGTAAACAAATGAAATAAGTTGGAGCACCTTTATGCACGCGGGCCACCTGCAAACTTTGCGCAAACCCACACTGGAGCGGGATGACGCCGACTTTTAGCACATGCGCTTCCTGCAAGGCAAATAGCCGGGCTGCAGGTAAACAGAGCAAAAGCATGGTGATCATTCGGGTGATCCCATCTAGGGATCTGCATGCTAAAACCCTTAGGAATAGTTAATGCATTAAAACCCTCATGGAACGTCGCAAAGAAAGTGGCAGTGTGCGCTACCGCAAAATAAAAAAAACTGGGCAACTATCTATAGTTGTGGCAACCAATCTGGCACTCTGAAAAAACTGATCTCTGCTGTCATGCAGGGGATCAGGTGTTACGGCACAGCCCCCCCAACACACCTGCAAATACAAACACAAAAATAAGAACGCATTTTTTGAAAACTGCTACCGACTCTGAGTTACAACTCCCATCACCTTCAACCAAGCTGATAAGGGTGACTGGAGATGTGGCCCATAAAAGCTGGCGCATTTGAGTGGTAGTGTTATCATTTTCCCCTTTATTTTGTGTGCCGTTGGGCAGTGAAATGTAGGGCGCCCTGTAAAAAACAAAAAACCAATTGCATAATTATGTGAATGTTCCTAGTGAACTACGCTGGCCAATTAGTGTTATTAACCCATAGAATGCCAGCTAAATCTGTATGTCCTGCGTAGCGACACTCATGTGTGACCTCTGCCGATTGCTGTAAGGGCTGGAGTTGCTTAGCTGTTATCTGGTGGGACAGCCATGTTTCCAATTTACAACAAAATGCTGCTGCTTCTTTACCCTCAATTAAAAATTAGAAGTCAAGGACGCTTGGGCATGGGGGGGAGGCTGCACCATTTTTCATAGGATTACCATAATTATATTTTGGTGACGACTTCCATAACAAAAAAAAAAAAAAACAAACAATTCTGCACAATCAAGTTACTTTTTAATAACTTTACACTTAAAAGCCTCTACATACAATGTATGGGAAAGAATGATTTCCTTAAAACGTCGGTTGGATCTCAGACTCTCCATTTTCAGCTATTGTGGGGGTTTTTGTTTTTTTAAATTATACGCAGAAGCTTCAAAATATTTTTGTTAAAAGAATTTATATGGTAAAATGGGACTTGCTTTTGGTACAATATATACGCGCATGGATGTTCTTTTTATGTTCATATATTTGTAGCTTGCTGGGGACCAAGCTTTTAGCACCTTCACTTTATTACATATATATTTGTCCATTTTTCAGTGTTTTATGCCTGTCCAAATAGTAATGAAATAATGAAAGTTTCCTTAAAAGCCTCGCTATAAGTAGTTCTACCTACATGTTTGATTATGCATAAAACCCATAAGGCTAGACGGCAAACTGTATGTTCTAATCTATGTTATGTATTAAAATTACACTGCGCTTCATAATTTGTTGCTTAATAAATTGAAGTCCGCGTAACATTGTCCTTTAACAACATTTAGCTAAAATACACGCTGTGATTCACTGTTGGTTCTACCTTTATTTTAGTGCGAGTACAGCGTGTGCCAGAAGTGTACTCTAATGCACTTTCTTCCCACTTTCAGCATAGAGGTCAGGGGAGAAGGAAAGCCAGATAGAAGACAGTAATGACTCTTGTTTTTATTCTACTGATGTTTTTTTATTTTATTTATTAACAGATCTCAATACTGTTGAAGAGGTTTTCCCTAAAACTAAGTGAACGGTTGTTTACATGCTCAGGATAGCAGGTAAGCTGTGTGTGTGTGTGTGTATATATAATATAATATATATATATATATGTGACCTACTGTAGAAGAACAAAGTTTTGCTCCCGTGTTTAGAGTGCATTATTGAAGCAGCCGCTCTCCCGCTTTCTGCACGTGAGAGCTCCATAGACCCCGGCCTACAGCATCCATCTTTTTAAGGACTGAAGGGGCTCAAATTGTAATGTGAAGGTTTAAAAAGTTTATTTTCAGTGGGGTTTTTTTTTTAAGGAAAGATGCTGGTATTTTTATTTATTATTATGGACATTTAGAAATACCTTTTTTATTCATTTAAACTTGTGCACCGTTTCTAAACAATAGAGGCTTGTTTGGCACATTTTGGATAATTTTGCCGAAAGTAATACTGTAGGCCGACCTCGATCTGAAGTAAACGGGTGAATTGATAGTTGTGAATCGTTCCATTGACTTTTTTTCCTACGCCACTGTTTGTATTTCTAGAAACACATTAAAAAAAGTGTGCTTTTTTTTACATTTATTTAAAGTTAGTTGGGGAGAGTAACATAAGATATAAGAACATAAGACTGTTCAAAATGTTAACCTTATGGTCTGCAGATAATAGATGTACCGTATATTTATATTTATAATCAAATAAAACCATGTTTGCTTCAGTGCTGTTTTATATATATATATATATAAAATATATATGCATTATTAAACACTCATCTACAGACACCAGACAAGCCAGAAGGCTTGTTTTTCCCCTCGGCTGCGACAACCACAAGGGAATTCACCTTTTGCCTCTATATCCACTTTATACATGGATCCCTTGAAAGTAATTGCCCGCTGTACAGGACAGCCTTTAGACAAAACTCAGGAAAGAGGTACAATAGCCAGATCACCACTCATGGACAGCTGTTTCGTCCTTCATGGGACTCCTCGGCATGAGGTTGTGATACTGGCTTAATATAATTTTTATATTTATATATATATATATTAATATATATAATTAGTGTGTGTGTTAGTGCATGACAAATAACATAGGACTTTGATGAGCCAGAACAGTATTGTACAGAGATTAGTTTTAAGACACTGCCGTTAGTATCATATGAAAAAAAATCATATTTTTGCAGCTCTCTCTAAGTTGCAAATGTTTCTAATCTCCCAGTCTCCTATGTGCCATCCCTTAAGTAATGTATGTAGATTATGAAAATATATCTGCTACGATAATGTTGTCTGCAGCATCTTGATCACACAATTGGGAGGCAAAATTAAATGAAGCAATCCCGGGGATGTCATTAGCTTAACCGGGCCACGAGCACTGTAAGTCAGGCTTCGCTCGTAGAGTAAACACAGAGTACAGAGGTTTACTGCCGGCTCTGTCATTCGCCTTATTTGTCAGGGGAACGTAGGACAGCGAAGTATCTCTGAAGCCACAGAGGGAGTTTGCAGACAGATTGCCATAAAAAGGCATAATACTGCAGAGCAAGACCATAGAGGGATTACTTGGAATTGGAACAGCGCTTCAGTTGTACTTGGCAAAACAGCCCAGTCTCCGAGCAAACCTGTCAGTCGTTTATTAATGCGCCGCTAAATTTCCTCCTATATTCCAGCTTTTTATGTAGTCGGGAAGGCAGGCGTTTGAAATGAACGCGTTTAATATACTTGAGTACTAAAAACTTGTCCCAAGGTGGCGGGTCATCTTCTGATATATCTGACCCATGATGCCAACAGGGTCACAAAAGTTCACGCTCCAAACGAACTTCCTTATGTGCAAACGGCTACATTCGGTTCTGCCGTGAAAGCTCCCTCCTTATATATTCTGATATTTATATAACTTTGTAAATGAGGCCAGGCACAGTAGCCTAAAATAGGTTTTATGTTTGGAGATATTTTATATTGCGGTAGATTTTTATGTGTGTGTGTGTGTTATATAATACCGTATTACACACAAACACTGGGCCAAAATTAGGTATACATTACTGATTGGATCATGTTTAGTATCTCAGGTGTTGCACATAGATCCCTAGAACCCTCATCGTTTTCAATACCTGTAAAGTAGATGAACAATAAATAAAATGCCATGATTCGAACAGCACTCTATACCTGTGTGTGTGCGTGTATATATGTATATATATATATGTGTGTGTGTATATATGTATGTGTGTGTGTATATATATAATATATATATATCTCATACAGTAAAGAATGCTGAGAAAAGCTTGAATATACACTTGGTATTGAAAAGTTTAACTTAACTGTTCAGGTCCAACATTGAGATTGTTTAATGCTATTCTATAAATACTTTGCTGTACTTCCTGGGAAAGAATATGCCGTGACCACGAGGGAATTCTGTATATCCTCATACTCAGGGCCGGCCGAAGACGTAACGCCGCCTGGGGCGAAGTTTAAAATGCCGCCCCCCCGCCGGCGTCGGCGGGGGGGAGGCGGCATTTTAAACTTCGCCGACGCCGGTACTTACCTTTAAGAGTCCTGCGGCGAGTCTCCCTGCTCTGCCACCGTGCCGGCTTGTAATTCTGAGCGCCGGAAATTGACGCCACTTCCGGCGCTCAGCATTACAAGCCGGCACCAAGACCGAAGACTCGCCGCAGAGGAGAGAGAGAGGGGCGCCGAGCGGGTAAGCGAAAACCACTCCTTCTAAAGTGCCGCCTGGGGCAATTGCCCCAGTCTGCCCTATTGTAGGGCCGGCCCTGACAAGGACACATCATAAAAGCCAGGCTGTGCTCATCAGTGATTAATAAATAACTCCACATGATAGTTCTGACAGAAATACTATGCAGGCCAAAGTAAGGTAGAGAGGCTTAAATAAAACATTTATTTAATATTTTGTAATGACCATCAAATGAACATGAGTGAATCCATTAGAAATCGCAGCTTTACCTTATTTATATTGATCTGCCATTCTAGTTGTTCGTCAGAGAACCAGAAAGACGACTTGGAGTGAAGGGAAACATTCGTCATCATGCATTCTTTCAGCAGATCGACTGGAAACGCTTAGAAAACAGAGAAATAGAACCGCCATTTAAGCCAAAAGTGGTAAGGCCTATAAATAAAATCTTACATATATCTTTGGGACTTATTTTATCACCATAAGCAGACCATAGTCACTATGCATTGCCATTAATTAAAATGGGAATTAGATAGTAATAACATATGTTTAAGCAAATCATCTGAAACGTGTCGCAATACTGCCCAGGCTCTGGGGAGCTCCAGTTTAAGAGGTGCTACTTGTTACCCCAATCACATAACTGTTGGTTATTTTGTTCTGTCAGAGATTGCCCAGTGTCTTATCAGAAAACAGCTGTTTAAGAGACAATATGTTATTGTATAAATAAATATATTTTAATAACATCCTTTCTCACTACAGAAATCAGCAAGTGACTGCTCAAATTTTGACAAAGAGTTCTTGAACGAGAAACCAAGATTATCGACCACAGACATTAGGCTTATTAACAGCATGGACCAAGATATGTTCAAGAAGTTTTCATTTGTGAACCCCAAGATGGAAGCTATTGTTTGCTGAGACAGTCTTACATTCAGACCTATCTGTTGCAACCTATCTTCAAAAGACTGCCAAGTAACATTTTGTTCCTACTGTGTAATCAAAGTACATGAAAATTAAACATGAATTCTATTTTTGCACCATTTTAATGGAGCAAGATATATTTTAAAGGTCATTGGTTCTTAGAAAAAAATATCTTCATAGTCAGTCAAGAAGTCATGAGTTAATACACAACACAAGAAGTGAGTTTTTATCTAAGCAACCTTGAAGGACCCATCGAGTCATTCAATGCCAACATTTTATTCTGTTTCCCTTCAAGTATTATTGATATACATTGTTATCTGACTCAAATACTTAAAAGCACCACTAATCGTGTAATTGTGTTTTATATGGAAAAGCCTAATAGCTTAATTATTTTGCATGTCTGTATTAATAACTGAAACTGAGATTGCCTAAAAATGTAGCATAACATTGGTATCCAATGATTAGCATTTTCTTTCTCAAGATAAAGCTATGACACTGAACATGTTACAACTTATGCATTGTTCCTCATGGTAATGAATGCATTTAAACAAGAGTGATGATATTACATCTGGATCTGTATAATCTGTAAATGTATGAAAATACAATCATTTTGAACAATAAAAGTATTATTATTATTATTATCTTAGGTGTTATTTTCTGAGTTTCCACTAATGTCATTGAAACTAACTAATTAAAAGCTTATTATGTTTATCAATGTGATTGATTAGAAGATGGAAGACCAGAAGCAGCCTGTGGAAGGGCTACCATTATCTGATCAGTTTCCTGCTCTGAATTGCATTTCTTTGTCTCACCCCACCCTTACAATAGACTTCCTTAACCAAACAATAACATTATGGAGGATAACATAGAAACATAAGATGTACTGGCAGATAAGATGCATTCTTCCCATCTGGTCTGCCAATCGCTTCTCGGCCTTTTGGCTAAGATCAAGTGTAGTTCCCCTTGTGGTGGGGGGTGACACTGATCCTCTGGCCTTAGGGTTCGGGAAAGCAATGGAACCCGAGGTGAAATTGCCCCGGCAGAAATGTTGGAGTCACCGTGTGTGGTATTGCACGCCACTGCACACGGTGAGCGCACGTTCACACTGGCGGCCTTCCAGAACTACTCTTCCCCATGTACCATCAGGTCTTGAGGTTGAGATTTATTTTTGAATCCGGCAGGCCAGCAATGGCCTGTCCTTAAATTATTTTTCTTTAATTTATATAATCACATCGTGTGATCACGTGTGCCTTTTAATTTTCCCCTTTTTGAATTCACGGTTTTGAAATTCACGGCTTGGCCCCCACTATTCTTTGGCACATGATTTTGTAACCACGTTTTTGCACTGTTTTCTTTTTTAGAGGCAGTGAAGTCTGGACTTTGCTGGAGGAGGATTTGGAGCCTTTCGGCCCTTTCCTCTCTTCAAAAAAGCCAGCAAGGAGTCTCACTCTTCGGAGCGAGACTCAAGATCCGACCCTCCCATGGGGGGGGTTGGAATTTGTCCGAGTTCTCCGCGAGGGAACTCGGTATCGTAGTCTGACTTCTGCTGCCTTGTGCACAGTTGCGGCACTCAGGAGCACGCACCTCGGGCTCCAAAAAATTACTTTTCTTTTGATGCTACAGAATGCATGTTTTATGGTTAAAGCATAATTTGAAGTATCCCTCTTACTAACACTAGGTGGTGCTACTACTGAAGCTATAAAGGTATTAAAATAAGTAAAAATGGTAGTAATCATAAGGCTGACCTAGCCTCCTCACCAATGATGGACCAGGTCTGACAATGTCCTTCAAATGCCTCTTTTTTGTTGCATATATGTGGTACTCCTACTTGTAGACTTGGCTCAGCAATGGTTTTGCTGTTGTGTACTGTATGTACCAGAATGATCCTAAGTTAGTTGAAAGGGGTTATCCAGACAGCACCCATCATCTATATGGGGTTTTCAAGTTTTTACCTAAACTGCTGCTGCTTTCTTGATTAAGGGGTCCAAACCCAGTCCTTGTTCTGGTCCTGTAGTGAGGATAACTTTATGTCCGTCCCATGAATGTTTAAATAACCATGCAGAAAATGAAGTGAATGTTTATTTTAATACATATATGGATACTTACACACTTACATTGGTTTATTTAGTGGAAAAAGTGATGCGTTAAATTATTATTTGTGTACTCATCTGGGTATTCTTTTCACAAAAATTTGGAGTTTGTCTGTGAGAATTTTTACACACTCAGCCAAAAGAACATTTGTGAGATCAGGGACTGATGTTGGACAAAAAGTCCTGGCTTGCAATCAACATTCCAATTGATCCCAAAGGTGTTCAGTGGGGTTAAGGTCAGAGCTCTTTGTAGGTCACATTTAACTCATCAAATCATGTCTTTATAGACCTTGCTTTGTACACAGGGGCACAATCATGCTGGAAAAGGAGAGGTCCCTCCTCAAACTGGTGCTACAAAGCTGGAAGCATACAATTGTTGAAAATGTCTTTGCAACATTACCTTTTACTGGAACTAATGGGCCCAACCCCTGAAAAACAGCCCCATGCCATTATCCCTACATTTTTTTGTGACAAAATAATTTGTACAGGAGCATTTGACTTTAATGGTTGTGCTTAATATGACTATTAGCGATCCCCAAGCTGTTCTAATATAGATGCAAACATTCATCATTAATAGTAGAAGGATGGGCTTTATACCAATGAAGTAAGCTAGGTAAGAATAATAAGATACTATAATAACAGGATGGATAGATAGATAGATAGATAGATAGATAGATAGATAGTTGGATACTAATACTATAGTCTGATATTTGTTCAACATTTGTCATTATGCGTGCTTACGTAAGTAAAGCACACCTTTGTGAACTTTGAGTCTTCTTGTAGCTAAATTGTTATTTTCTAGGCACCATCTGCTGGTTACAAAGTAACTTTATTATTTATTTCTGTTACTTGGTAGGATTTATAGGTAAATTGAGAGCTAACACCAGTTTCCAAAAGAGAAGGAGCTTTTCAATATAGTTAATTATGCCTCTTCCAGGAGAAGTTTTCTAAGAAGCTCCAGCTCTGGGACAAAATTAGGTCAACAGATGGGTGTGTATGCACATGTATAAATCACCCCAGGACTAAATTGTCCTTTAGATTACAGATTTCTTTGTTGTTATATTACATTAATACAGTTTTACATCATCAAGGTATGTTAAAGATGATGTGATTTATTACCACAGAAAAAAAATATTATTGTAGCCACTCCAATCATCACTAGAGGCCCACTTGTTCATTTAATTAAAATGTGCAACAATGCATTTTATTTCTAGTTAATGCACAAAAAATTCACCCCAAACCAAAAGGCTCTGTCTAGAAAATGCATTTTATGAATATTAGGGTTTTGATTCTCACGGGCAGAGTATTCTTCAAAAGGCAAAATAACACACAGACCAAGATCAAACACCATCTTTTCTTAAGGAGTTTAGTTTATTTATGTACAGTAGCTGAATTGTTAAGAATTTGTATATCTTTGTAAAATTACTTTTCTTTTGATGCTACAGAATGCATGTTTTATGGTTAAAGCATAATTTGAAGTATCCCTCTTACTAACACTAGGTGGTGCTACTACTGAAGATATAAAGGTATTAAAATAAGTAAAAATGGTAGTAATCATAAGGCTGACCTAGCCTCCTCACCAATGATGGACCAGATCTGACAATGTCCTTCAAAGGCCTCTTTTTTGTTGCATATATGTGCTACTCCTACTTGTAGCCTTGTAACATTTGGCTCAGCAAGGGTTTTGCTGTTGTGTACTGTATGTACCAGAATGATCCTAAGTTAGTTGAAAGGGGTTATCCAGACAGCACCCATCATGTAAATGGGGTTTTCAACTTTTTACCTGAACTGCTGCTACTCATCAATGTATACACACAGATAAACATAAGATTACAAGTTAACGTTAACGTTGGCCTGACGTCCCAAAGAATGTGGGTGACAGAGTTCACTACTGGTATACAGGCACGCTGTGCTACATGAATTGCTATAACAAATGTGTTAAAAAGTCACTGGATTTTTTAGGATGCCAGCAAGACCCAAAGTTGTTTGTATTTGTTCAAATAAACTAAACTACAAACTGCTTTTCATGATTATCAAGAAGCTAACCATTACATATCATTCTTAAGAGTCGGTCTTAAGAGCTCGAAACACTGATAGCTACAAGCTTCTGTTTCAAAGATGGAACACCATGCCTGGTGTCCATATAGGTCTTTTGATGGAACATCTTTTAAGGGGATTACATGAAGCAGTATATGACTGTCACAGGTAAATAGCGGATTTATACAAAGACCACTTGAAAGCCCTTGATATTTTTAAATTATATATTTGAGTATTGCTACTTTTTTGATCAAAATACTGTAATAACGATACACCAATTTCACAAGCTGAATAGCGTTGAACACTAGAAATGCATTTCTATTTTAAAATCAAATTTCATCAACTCCTCAAGGGCCATGAAAGCACCATAATAAACTACTTGAAATGACATGCTTAAGCACACACTGCTCTTCTTAGTCATATTATTTAATGAACGCTGCCATCTGCTACGTATCTTTTGGAATGTACAGTGAATTTGCTTTCCTCTCATCTTGCTCCAATTTTTTTTATTTTGTGCCTTAGGACGTGTTCAGGGCATCGTGGTGCTATTTCTTATTTCCTACCTATAATCAAGGAAATGTGGTACGATCATAACATGTGGAATGTATAGCCAAGTAAATGTTTCTCTTCTAGAACATTATACGCCATGCATAGTGCAGGGTAACACTTTACATGTGTTGGTTGGCAACACGTGAAATGTACGTGAAATTTTTTTTAGCAAGCCTGTAGCAAGTCCTGAAACTACAAGTGGAGGATTACAATATGTTTCTAATGATCTCAGAGAAAAGAAAATCAAAAGAAATTATATAATACCCTCAAGATTGTAGGCTTGCGAGCAGGGCTCTCTCCACCTAATGTATCGGTCTGTCTTAGTCTGCCAATTCTTGTCTTGTCATACGCCTTGAATATATGTATTGTAAGAAGCTCTGCGTAAATTGTTGGCACTATATAAATAAAAGAAAATAATAATAATAATATAATCTAAAACTAGAGAGTCAGAGGTTTAGATGTAAGGAGGTTTTCCTTTACTAGGAGGGTGGTATGTAAATGAAGCAGCCTACCATCACAACTGACAGCGGTTAATACAATGAGCAAATTCAAACACGCATGGGACAGGCATAAAGTAAAGCTATCCTGAATCTGAGACCAATGACTAATTAAGGTCTGAGCATTTAGATTTGTAAAAATAGGCAAACTAGATGGGCCAAATGGTTCTTATCTGCCATCAAATGCTATGTTTCTATGTTTAAGATATAAAGAAATTTCAAACACAATATGTTTATATATTACTTAGCTATCCACAAGGAACCTACATCTTGGTAAGTTTCTTTTTCATTTCTAACATGGCTTTACCGCTTACCTTAGAGCTGAGTCAGTGATACAATTTAACTGAAACTCTCCTGGAATTTATAGTCCCCATTGGTCAGCTGTTTGACCAGAAGGGTACATATTTTTGGACATATTTTGTGATTCTGAGCAGGCTTCTGGGTCAACGTTTCCACCACATATGTACCTCATTAATGGCGTCCAAAGAGGGCTATAAATTACAGGAAAGTTGGTGGGTTTAACTCTTTACTACCCTGTGGACGTACAGGTGCGTCCTCAGAAAGTGTCCCGAGGTTATCTTTAGGACATACCAGTACATGATGCATTTTCCACAGGGGTAGGGACATCTCCCAGCTGCTGCATGGGATCTCAGGCTGCTGGCTTCCTGCCAACTGATTGTGGGTAACGATGCAAGCACCAGTACACCCTTACATCAGGAATGCCTGATCAGCATACCTGGGAACTCTCTGGGTTTGACCCAGAGAACTTCAGGAAAATTACCGCTTCACTGGGTGAAATCCTCAGGGTCGGCGGAGCCGGGTCTTCACACACCCCACTCAACTTCTATTCCCTTGCGGGCTAAACCACTGCATTGTGATGATTAGCAATGCAAGTCTATAGAGCCTTGCAGTGATCACTGCAGGGGAGATCGGAGGGAACAGAGTTAGAAACGTTTAAATAAAAGTGAGAAATAAAATAAATATACATTTAAAACTTCACTAAATACAATGAGCCAATATCCATATTGCACTGATAAGAGTGCCTAAAATAAATATTGTTTTTTTTTAAAAAAAAAAACAACTTACATTCCATTGCCCAAGCACTACATGTAAAAATTATAAATTACCGGTATAAAGCCATGTTAGGATTAGATAGGACTCCCCAAAATTAGTATAATTTGACATTTTAAGTTGCATTTATTGCACTTGCAGTATGTATCTGCTAGGCCAGCACCGATTCCCTATTTTGTTGTATGTTACTAGAAAAAAGTCCCATGATATTTCTCTACTGTGTGCTCATGCCTGGTATATTATATACCGCAACCCATCTATTTGAGTTAAACACTGTCATAGAGGGATGAGCAAAGAAAACATTATACGATACTGTCTGCTTGTCAACTATGTATTGTTTTGCATTGCATGTTTTTCAGAACAGTTTCATAATGGTACTGCAAGACTGCATTAATTGGGTCATATAATAAAGGAGTATGTAATATATATAATTATAGGTCAGGGTTCACATGTTTATACACGTAATCTTCAGAATACACAATATATTTCCCCCCCTAATTGGGTAACTCTAATTCTCATAAAGCTCCATAGGACAGCTGAAGATTTTCTATTTAGGCCAGGCTTAGTCATGCATAGAATGAAATAGATTTCAGCCTGAAATAGAAACATATTGATTCACTGTCCTATTGTTTAGAGTGTAACAGTCATCACGGTGGTTGCGTCAAACAAGTGTTGTTTTTATTTTTTTTAATGCCATATAAAGTACCGTAAATTATTCCCAATCAGTCCCAATTGTGGCTACCTGGAGTATTCTTTACGTGGAAGTACAGGAAACCAGAAAAAAAATAAGTAAAAATGTATTCAAAAAGGGCAGACAAGAATTTTCTTCTGCTGTTTTCTTTCTACAATTCACCCAGCTGGACGTTATTCACAATCATGAAAGTTTGTCCTCATTAGGAATATGTGTATTTTGTGACAGTTTCCTTTTTTTTTTTTTTTTAACCCCTTCAGGTCCGGCACAAATTATACATTAATTTGTTCAGCAGAAGTTGGGTCTTGTTTTAAAATAATATAAATACATAAAACATAATAAATATTAGTAATAACAGAAAAACATTATTGAAGGGAGTTATGATAAAACATAATAAATATTAGTAATAACAGAAAAACATTATTGAAGGGAGTTATGATATTACACAAAATAATGTATGTACATATATATATATATAGTAAAATGCTACAGCTGAAAGAATACATAGATATGTGTGTGTGTATATACACATATATACATATACACAGACATACTTTTATTTTGTTGTGCGGGCTGCTGTAATCCTCAGCAGCTCCATGAAGCACTGCAGTGTTTCAGTCCAACTCACACAATCTTCCCCAGACAGACAGGTTTCCCCAGACAGAATTTCCAACAGCACATTGGAGTAGAGAGAGTTCAGTACGTGCAATTTGTCACATCACCATTTGAGAGCCCTTGAAGAATGCTGAGCGGTGCTGCATCAATTAACTCAGACCTGGCCGCTATTTGCTGTAGAGAGCGAGCCAGAAAGAAAATGTTAAAGCATCACTGCACAGCAGCCAACGATAACACCGAATGTGCATCGTACTGCACTCTTTAACACGCAGCAGAAAATCGTTGAGCGATTAGAAATTTATGCCGGTTCCTACTTAATAGAAAAGCTCAACCTAAACATTTTTAAAGAAACATCACAGGGTAGATGCTCAGTTTTCTCCCTCCATAGAATATTCCTCAATAACAGGAACTATCTTGACTTACAATAAACTGTAGTTTTGGCATTTTCGTCATGTACCAAACTGATATCCTTGAATATTCACTAACCAATTACCAAATATATGAGGACGCTTGCCCAAGAGAAGACATGATTTAAAAAAGCTAATTATTATTTATATTTATTGATCCATCATATTCTGTGACAAAGTACGATGGGTAAACAGGACATAACAAGTAGTCCATCATTTAACAATTTGGACTTTTAGAAACAAAAGATGAAGAGGACCCTGCTTAAATAAGCGTAACGTGGTGTAACAGCCCTAAAACTCAGCTGCCATACCTTTGCAATTGAACATCAAAAGGCTGGTACAATAGAAATTATTTTTAAAATTAGTCATCTAGCCAGAACTGTTTTGTATGTGTTTTTAGATTATATGATAAAAACATGAATAAAAATATAGTATTTTTTTTAATAACAAGTCCACCTGAAAGTTGTAGTAAATAATCAAGACATGGAGGCCATTTAGAAATAATAATAAGTATGTGCTAGTAAATTTGCTTCCATTTGTGTGGATTTGTTAGATCATTATTTCCCACTTTCCATCTTCAAACGTATTAATCTCTCACCCAAAAGAGTTTTCACAATCATTTCATGTCAGCATGTCAGTAGTTTTCG
The DNA here is from genome assembly GCA_009364415.1 of Spea multiplicata. Classification (NCBI taxonomy): domain Eukaryota; kingdom Metazoa; phylum Chordata; class Amphibia; order Anura; family Pelobatidae; genus Spea; species Spea multiplicata. The sequence goes on from VKOC01023180.1 coordinate 28,476, forward strand.
GGCAAGATGGCCTTTAGTTTACATATCTATTTCCAAGCCAGCTATGGTCTTTTTGGTCCTCAGTCTGTCTGAAGCTGTACTTAATAGACTGATAAGAGAATTCCTCTCATGCTCTGAGTGTAGAGTTAGTGGACAACATTGCCTTTATCGTATATATATTGATTACACAGGACATGTTCCCTGTGTCTGTAAGACATATCTTTGGTCAGAAAACTTTAATACCTGATTAACCCCACCATGACTCTATTTCGTAACAAGATGTCACATCTTTTCTGGATGGATTGGCTACATACCATTAAACATATTGAGCGAGATACCAAAATTTGGAAACCTTGGATACTGCTAAAAAATACATTCCAATATACGTCTTGGCACTTTTCTCAACAACTGAAAGTGGAGAGTTCTACTTACTTTGGTTCTATTAACATGTGTTTTGTTTTGGGGGGTGGGATAGTGGGGTTTTGGGGATGTTGCTCTTAGTCGGAATGTTTCTATATGGAAGCTGTAGGACTGTTCTGTGGGAATGATCTGCATAAAAAAGACAAATGAATAATTTAATGGTATCCTGTCAATATTGTGGAAAATGACTGCTGTGGGAGAAAAGCCTGGAAGTATTAGTCAGCACTACCTCCCCCCCACGAGAGGAAATTCCCTGTGAATACATAACGCATGGGGCATCTTCAAGCACTGAGGACTGCATGAAAAGGTACTAAAGGAGCTACAACTGCCAGGGCTCAAATAACCTGATTTGTATAATGGACTCCCTTAAAAATATTCCCTCAACCTTTGTATCTTATTAAGTAAATAACACATTTGGGAAAAGAAACAAATATACAACTGCATTTACAAAATCACAACTGGGAATAAAATAGCAAATACATTATCAGGTTTTCTGGTTTGTATTAGAAATTATTTTATAATGTCCCTTACAATAAAAAATGAAAACTATAGACATTACATTTCAAGCCCTTGCAAATCTCTATATTGTAGATGTGAACGTTGTCTGACCTGATCTATTTCCCTAACCAAACAGTCACACGTGTCTGCTTCTTGCACTTAAGATCTGCATGCCTTCAAACAAAGCTGGTAAAGTGACTCTGCTATTTTTAAGCTATTGTACAACAATTCAGCCTACAATTGAACTACATCTTAGGTAAAATCCAAAACAGCGTGCCATAAAGTATACTTAATAATAAATCTCTGCTTTGCTCGTCTTTAGATCACTATGTTAGTGGCATCTATAAAACACATTTAATAAACACATATAATTAACTCAAAGCAGATGCGGGAAAGGTTATTATTAGAATTGCCATTACTACTACAAAAGTGCTTTAAAATGATAAACAGTACAAGTGTACACGTTTCTATAGAGATAACAAGTCTGCATTAAGCTTACAATTTAAAAATGGGGGAGGGATAATTTAATAGGGAGGAATCGTGTATAATCATCATGTCCATCATATGCACTATATGATCAAAAGTATGTGACATTTGACCATCACGGTCAAACAGCCAACCATCACAGCCAAATGAACTTGTTGGAGTGCTTTACAAAACTGCACTTGATGCCTGACATTGTGCACAGTAATCTTCACTTGTCTGCAGCTGCTCAGCCATGGAAACCCATTTCATAAAGCTCCCAAACGACAGTGCTTGTGCTGATGTTGCTTCCAGAGGCAGTTTGGAACTCTGTAGTAATTTATGCTACAGAGGACAGGCGATTTCTACTTGCTATGCACTTTAGCGCTCAGCAGCCCCGCTCTGTGAGTGTGCATCGTTTGTTAAACCTAGACGTTTCCACTTATAGTGGACCAGGGCAGATCAAGCCAGTCTAGAAACTGTGGCAAAGGTGGTCTCCCATAACAGTGTCATTCTTAAAGTCACTGAGCTTTTCAGTATGAGCCATCCTACTGTCAATGTTTGTCTATGGAGAAGGTTGCCTATGTGCTTGATTTTATAAACCCTTTAGCAATGAATGTGACTGAAACATCTAAACGTAATCATTAGCAGGGATGTCCACATCCATTTGGTCATATAGCGTACATAGGTATGTTGATGTCAGATCAGCTTTAAATAATCCAAAATACATATGAACTAAAGAAGAGGTTTGATATCATGGTGGCCTGAAAAGGAGAAGGGACGTTCAATGTTTTTCATTATTGAGCGGCTTCGTAAAAAAAGTCTTTACTAAAATGTCATATGACTTATTGCACATTGCATGTGACACTCACACTAATGTAACTGGCACTGTCTTATAGACATAATGCAATGTTGACATGGGCAGAGTGTGTTGACACAAAAACGTTCACTCATAATAATCTAGGACCGTTTGCAATCTCTTGTGTAATACATTATCTGTTTATCACATTTTCTGTGTAGCACACAATAAATATAGAGATGGTTACAATGACATGTGATGTGTGTTTTCTCTTACAATATTGTTAAAATATCTTATTGGGTGTTGTTCCTGTGGTTAAGTCCTTTTATTGTATGATCCTACGATGGGTAGTGCTAAACCGAAGAGCACCTCAGGCAAGAAGCCCCTTGTTTCCGCACACAGGGGAATGCCCAGAATTCAGACATACTGCATATAAATATCCCACAATTAGCCCCAGCTAATAACATCATAATAAAGTACATAAACAATTAACGTCCAAGCTTACTAGGATGGCATCCCCTGTGAATGCTGGTACAGGGGTAAACGATGTTAAAGTAGCTTATCGCCGTCCTCCCTGCACTGTAGCAAAATCAATATGAACTCCCCAGGGCCATCCCATGAGGAGTCCTGCATGTAGCCGTCCAGCTAATGCCACCCGAGTTGCTATACCTCAGTTGGCCAACTCCCACACTACAAAACAAGGGAGGGTTGGTGGGCACTTCTGTATAACTTTCTAAAACTGAAAGGAAATCCCCCTGTGTAGAAATAAATACCCCTTGGGAGGGGTAACAGATAACATAATCCTTATCAGAGGGTCCCTATTGGGCTATCACCTAAAAAGATACATTGGGCAATTTACGGCCAGTCCAGTCATGCTGGCCCAGCGTGTATGTCCCCTTCAGGCCAATACTGTACTGATAATGGAACAAAAAAGATATGTGAAAGGAAGATACCTAAAATTCTTAATACTATGATATTTTAACATATTTTGAGGGCCAACTAAGATCATTTTGCTAAAATCACCTGCCAAGATGGCCACCTCAGTCTAAGACAGGTTGCTTGTAACTTCCGCAGACAATGTTTATTATTAGTAGTGTTTTTCTATGTATCCTTGATGATCAAAACACATACTGTATAAACATCATGAAACATTCTGCTTGACTGGGATTCTTCCAGTAGTCAAATATAAAATTATCACAAGCTTTGTTAATATTTTCTAAACAATTTTTTTTATTTTATTATATTTAACCAAACAAGCTTGCTGATGTTACCCACTGAACAGTCACATTCACCAACAAATGTTTAATCTATTTCCTTTTCTGACCTTCTCTTCCTTTTCCTTGCCTCATGCATGGCGGTCCACAGGATTTTTTTCACGGCGGAGGCAAAATATCCACCCCAGCTTTCCCAACTTCCACCTCAATACCTCCGTAGCTTCTACTTTTGTTGGCTCAAGTGAGGGGTTTTCTGGTATGAGGCAAATGTTGGTTACCCATTAATAGCAAATATGATATGACAATGGAAGTAGTAGCTAACAGACCAGCCTGTACCTGCGCAACATGAGAACTTTCTTTTCAATATCTGAGGTGGTAAAGATTAGCCATAACTACCCCAGTCTAAAATTCCTGTGTTCAATCAGTGATGGATGACTGTGTATCATGGGAGTTAGTATGTAACACGTATCCGCCACAAACTCTCGGCGGAGCAAATGGGGAACCTTGATCGCAAAATTTCGGGGGATGAAGTTGGAGCAGCCATGAAGACTATGCAATCTGAGAAGGCCCCCAGCCCGGATGGGCTGACCCTCAGGTACTACAAGGCATTCTGGGTTCACCTACAGGCACCCTTCATATCAATGCTTAATGGAGTCCGATATGGGCGCTCCTTACATCCCCACTCCCTCATGGCGACGATCTCTGTTCTGCCTAAGGAGGAGAAAGACTCGGCACTCACAGCTATAGGCCCATTTCCCTCTTAAACACAGATATGAAGCTCTTTGCAAAAGTCCTGGCCACTAGGCTCCAGGTAGTTTTTGGCTCCCTAATTCACCCAGATCAGACTAGCTTCATCTTGGGCAGGGAGAGTCGTGATAGCACCTATAGAGTTTTGAATTCAGTTCATCTAGCCTGGGTGACTGGTCAGAGGGTCCTCCTCCTGTCAACTGATGCGGAAAAGGCCTTTGACAGGGTGGCCTGGGACTTCATGTTGCAGACATTGCGGGTATTCGGCTTTGGTCACTCCTGTCTTCTTTGGATTGCAGCCTTGTACTCTGCCCCTTCAGCACATATCCACATAAATAGCGCTCTCACCAAACCCTTCACCATCCACAACGGCACCCGGCAGGGTTGCCCCCTATCCCCGCTTTTATTCGCTGTGACCTTGGAGCCTTAGCTCAGTCAGTATGGTAATACTAATGAATGAAAATAAAAAATGTGTAGTGCAGCTTGTGATGATGCTGCGAAGCACTGCTAAGGCAGACTGATTGCAGCTGACGCAGTGAACAAGCAATGCCAGCACTAGCACTAATGCCAGCACTAGCACTAAAACGTCACTAATCTTTAAAGGGGAAACACTGATCCCCTGGCCTTAGGGCTGGGAAAGCATGGAGCCCAAGGTGCTGAATTGCCCTGGCAGCAATGCCAGAGTCACCGTGTGCAGTATTGCACGCCGATGCACACGGTGAGCGCACGTTCCACTGGCGGTCTTCTTGCACTTTTTTCTTCTCTTGGTACCTTTTGGTCCAGGAGCTAGAATTCACTATTTTTGAATCTGGCTAGGCCAAAAATGGCCTGCCCTTATTTATATTTTAATTTATATAATCACTACGTTTTACACGTTTAGACGTCACGGTTTTTTTGACCCACTGCGAGGCCACGTTCACGGTTTTTGTCTCACGATTTTGTAACCACGGTTTTGGATCATTGTAACCAAGGTTTTAGATTGCTGAAGGTTAAAGGAGTCTCACCCTTCGGGGTAAGACTCAAAGATGGCCCCCGCATTGGGGGGCTCCCTTGTGGGAACCCAGAATCCTATTCTGGGCTTCTGATGCCGAACGGCACAGAACAGCACATATGGAGCACGCACCTCGGGCTCAAAAAAATATATCTTTAAAGTAACTAGTTATGATGTTGCCAGTTTTTCAATACGGACAACCCCTTGAGGGTCCATCATCCCCTTAGCTGCCATCACTTCCCTTGGAGACCCATCCCTTCATCCCAGACCATCTGAGATAAAGACAGGGGGGTTGACAGCACCTCTGGGTGTTTATGTGCCCCCAAAAGACTGTGATCCCAGACACTTCTTTGAGGGCTCATGACTCCTATGAGCTGCCATTGCCATGACTTTTGGTTGCCCTGCATGGTCTCAGGCCTAAGAAAATATGCCTCTGCACACGTCCTATCACAATCTATCAATATAATAGTACTACTGATTTAGGCTTTTTAATTTTTTTAAACAATATAGTTACACAAGAATTGTATGCTTCTTTTAACAGATAAAAAAGATAATCCAGTCTTAACAAAAGCAACCTGCGATAAAGAGTTACAAATTCTCACCGACTACCAAACAGGTATTAGTAAAAAGAAACACAGACAAGTACATTTTCTAATCTCATTCTCTTTTCCTCCCAGACTGTTTAGTTTAATTATAAAAATAAAAAAAATAGTCAAATAAACTAAACTCATAAAGTTATGAATGCCTATCCTGTGAAAGGCTAAAACAGCTTGAGGCCTGTGAAAACAGACATTTTTTTAGTTAGGATTTATAAAGAAATGTAAAAAAAAAAAAAATACTGATTTACTAGGCAGCGCTGCTGAAAACTGCAACTATACTGTGGAAGAACTATAATGATCTCTTTATTTTTTTAATTAGGCCAACTGACAAAGCTGCTTTCTAAAATTAGCAGTCTAGACGACTGCAGCTCTGGAATCAGAACGTCCCAATTTGGCTGGAAAGCATTGTTATTTTAGACAGAGGGTATAATTATATGCCCATTGAATCTTATGGATTCCAGTGACAAAATTCAGTTACCAAAACATAGTGTATGTGATATACCCTGTTCTGATTATGGTGAAGGCATCATTCATCTATTTTCAGCTTGTGAATTCCATACCTGCCATATTCACAGACTTTATCATATATTCATTCATTTATGACATCTAAATGTGTTAAGAAGGTACCGTATTTGCTTGATTATAAGACAAGTTTTTTTTCAGAGCAAATGCTCTGAAAAATACCCCTTGTCTTATATTTGGGGTCGTCTTATAATCAGACCTCAAATAGGTCTGACTATGAGACGACTAAGATCCAAATCCCCCGCAGTTGCAGGGGACCTGGATCCTCCTGTCTCCCCCCCCGCCCCACTTACCAGTACTTCTGAGTCCCCAGTGTGCAGCTGGGGCAGCGTGTAGATGTCTACG
>VKOC01023181.1:0-40995 GCA_009364415.1 Spea multiplicata
ACCCTAACCCTTAACCCTAACCCTAAACACCCTAAAACGCTAACCCTTAACCTAATATAATATAATATCATATAATTATAATAATGTAATATAAATATTTCTACACTAGATGGCAGCAGAGTATAATGCCAGAGTCTTAGAGGACAAGGTTCATCCAGTGATGGAGAGACAAATATTAAAGTTTGAGTGGTTACAGCAGGAAAGATGGGCAGGCTAGATAGATCAAATTGGGTTAAATCTGTTGGATGGTCCCATATGAGCTAAACAAAACAATAATGACAGAACACTATAGGTTATCTACCCTGGAGAGTAATTAGTAGGAGAATCCGTGTTGAACTAGATGTATAATCTGGATACTGGCAATTATGTTTGGATGAAGCCTTTTAAGGACACTTACACTATATGACCAAAGGAATGTGGACACCTGACCATCACACCTAAATGAGCTTGTTGGACATCCCGGTTTGCGATCTGCATTCCTGTTCTTCCCAAAGGTATTCAATGGGTCTTTTTGGAGCTTGCTTTGTGTGCTGGGTTAGTCAGTGATGCTGATATAGGAAATAGAGTTCCCCAAACTGGGGGCACAATGTATATAACATACAATTAACATTACACTTCACTGAAACTAAGGGGCCTCAAATATAGTCCCAGACCATTATCCCTTCCCACCTTTGTAGCATGCACTATGCTTTCCTCCAAACCCAGATTCATCCAACAGACTTCCATATAGTGAAGTCTGATTCATCACTCCAGAGAATATGTTTCTACTGCACCAGAGCTCAGTGGCGGTGGCTTTTCCCCAAATCCATCAGACGGTTGGCATTCTGTATAGTGATCTTTGGCTTTTGTGAGGCTACTTGCCATGGAAACTCACTGTACCATGTTTAAATCTTTTCAGTACGACCAAGGTTTGTCCAGCCTATATGCTTTGATTTTATGCGCCTGTTAGCAATGGGTATAGCTGAAACACCCAAACTCAAAAATTTGATTTTTAATTGGCCACTTGAGAGCACTGGAAATTTTCCCTATTAATGGCCAATTGAGGAGCAGCACAGCAGGTGGTCTGATCACAAAAAAAAAAAATTCAGTGGGGATTGCCCCCCAGACCTCTCTCCCTAGGCCCAGACCTAGTTAACAAGCTAGTTGAAAGGTGGGGGAATAGTTGAAATATAAAAGCCAACACACCAGCTTCCTGATGGATGCATGATAAGGTCAGGATACATCACTGGTGCTGGACATTATGCTAACTCAACACAGCAGCTGGGTGGAGGCCACTACATGCACTAAAAATAAAAGCATGGAGCACTCAATTAAATATTGAAATTCTTAATTAAAAAAACTTTTAAGTGTACTTAAATAAAAATGTGTTAAAAATATATATATATATTTTATACTTTTTGGTCAGAATAAATTTTGTAATCGATATTTCACTATCTCTTAACAGTTATAAATTAAAAACAATGGATTTTCTGTATGTTTAATCAAAAAGAATAGACTGACTGCTCAGTGTACTGGTTGACCTTCCCTTTTATAATGCGATTTGACAAGGGCCAAATTGTGATGTCAGAGGATCTCCAAAACTGCAGCTCTTGTAGGGTATTCCTAGTCTGCAGTGGTCAGTACCTATCAAAAGTGGTCTAAGGAAGGAAATGGGTGAACCAGCAACCGTGTCATGGGAGACCAAGCCTCATTGATGCGCATGGGGTGCGAAGGCCGGCCTGTGGGGCGAAATCCAACAGACGAGCGACTGCAGCTCAAGTTTCTGAAAATGTAAATACTGATAGAAAGGAGTCAGAACACTCAGTGCATCACAGTTTGTTGAGTATGGGGCTGCGCAGACCAGTCAGGGTGTCCATGCTAACCCCTGTCCACTGCTGAAAGTGCCTACAATGGCCACGTGAGCATAAGAACTGGACGACAGAGCAATGGAAGAAGGTGGCCTGTCTGATAAATCACATTTTCTTTTACATCATGTGGATGGCCAGGTGCATCGCTTACCCGAAGAACACGCGGCACTGGAACGCATCCATGGAGGCCGCACCTTGCAGCTTACAGAACTAAAAGTATCTGCTGCTAACATCTTGGTGTCTGTAACGGGTTCACCAAGATAAGTATAGTAACTCCCAGAGATCACCCAGATGTATCCTCCTGTTGTCCCCAAAATCAATTCCAGCACCAGTCAGCATGCACACCTTGGAACCCTGCTATGTGTACCCAATAAGTAGACACAACTACCTTGAATTCAGTACAGCAGGAATGAACAGATTATTGTTGTAAAACATACTCATATACACACAGAAGTGCAATAACATAAATTAACAGATACCTCTATTCAAACCAACCTTTAATTCCCCCGGCACCAATCCTATTAATGGGATTCGTTACACAATGGAGTTCCTACATGTGCTATCTTTGTTTGACATGCAGGCTGGAGCCATCTCTGAGTAACTTGCGGCCCTGTATGACAGCTCATTCTGTCACAGTGTCACTGCACACCATCAGAGGTCTAGCCCATGCCTTGATGGGTCAAAAGGGGGACCTACACAATATTAGATAGGTGGTCATGTGTGCTGGGGTTACTCCCTGAAATAGCCCCTGATATTTTTATGTCGCATAGCCTTTTGTTTGCTTTTAAGGAAAACCTATTTCTATTTAAAATACCCTAACCTATCCATTTAAAATATAAAAAATATAGGGGGCAGGGAGTATTCTTGCCTGGGTGTCTTTGCTCTAGGTCTGGTCCTGCAACAGTTTGTAGATAAATCTAAAGCATACAGTTATCTAGAACTACACTTCTCATTACACACAACACGACCCCAGCTGCAAATGTTTTTACACTATCCTAGCTACTTCTGTCTGAAAGTTTCTCATTCCCATGGATAATGTCACAAGGTTTGCCTTTGTAAACATGTTATCAAAATATAATTGAAAAAATAATTGGACATGTGTCTACTACAGTAAAAGATAAAGTCCCTATGGAAAGACCTTTCCCGACGCAAACATCCAGGAGGCCCAGATGGGAGCAGGGTTTGTGGAAAGTGTCATGTGTCATGGAACACACACGAATAATGCAATGGGGGTCTTTTGTGACAGCTGTCATGGAGCATTTACTAGTTTCTAGCGTTAGATAATGTAATGAGCATTATCAATATAAATATATGGCTTTATGGTTCTAGAAACACGCACACATTAACATTGTTTTCTTCTTCCCCTTTGTTGTCATGTACTCAGATCAACACAAGAACATACAGTTAGCTAACGAAAGTCTACCTTTAGCAATGTGTTATAAAATATGTTCTAAATGTGTTATAAAATATGTAACATATAGAGTTTTAGTATAATTGTGTGCATTTAACTGTTATTCTTATGCTTTCCTTTTTCAAATAATTTCTTAAAATATTCTACATGATTCCATAAAATACACCACATTCACATATTTAGAACCATTCATGCATGACACAAATAGCCTGTCTCCAAAGCTTCCTGCTCCTGCCTTTTTTATAGAGTGTGAAATATATTTATTATAACGCTTAACTGTATTTGGCACCATTATGAGACTTGATATATTTGCCAGATTCAAAGGTTTTGGTTCAGTTGTGTTACTACATTCTGGAGAATGATGAATAGTGTCATCTGCTTACAGCAAGTCCCCAATTGCCCTTCACGGTTTTGTAGAAAGGCCTTTTCTCCCAATCTCTTCTCCTTAGTTCTCTTCCTCCGTCTGTTTCTTTTTTCATTCTGTCTTTACTTTAATCTTTCTCTGTCTTCTATTTAACCCTTCCTAACCCAACCTTTAGTGTTACAAAAAAATGTAGTGATTTAAAGCACGTTGAAACAACTTCATATGTTTTTATTCGCCTTCAGGCATTCTGAGTTTCCAGCTTACTCCATAAACATTTCTTTTTCATCCCAATAAATCTTCTTCACCACATTATCCAATAGGCAATCAATTCTTCTCATGTCATGACATTTACAACATTCGGCCTGTTTAGGACAGGACAAAAATCCCAGTGGTTTCCTCATTCTAAATGGACGATTTTCACATGTTACAAAGTATTACCACACTGTAAAAAAATGTCCATTGTACAAACATGAAAATGTACTTATTGAACAGTCAACACTGGGAAAAAATTCCCTAAATCATTCAGTATGTTGGAAACAGTGAATTCAACCCAATGATTTATAGTGATCGAGTGAGCTTTGCATGATCTTTAAAAACCGTATTGAATGGCAGGATTTGAAGGACATAAAATACGAACATTTGATTTCTCAATGTTATTGAGCATTAATAGAACCACAATTGTGCACACTATCAGCTAGAGTAGAATGGTACCTGTATTAAAGCAGGGATTCAATCTGTGATATACACTACATGACTAAAATTATGTGGGCACCTGACCATCACACCTACATGAGCTTGTTGGATATCCCATTCCATAATCACAGGCATTAATTACATTACATTTATTTATAAAGCGCCGGCAGATTCCACAGCGCTGTTACAGTCAGTAGAACAATTTCACATACAATAACAAACTGGTGCCATGGAGAAGAGGGCCCTGCTCCTGCGACCTTACAATCTAGTGGGTGGTTGAGGGGGGAGTGAGACAATAGGAGAGGACGGCTTGGATGGGGATGAGTTGATATGGTTCCGATGATGTGTTGAAGCTGTTGATTGTTCAGATGGGTTGATTATGATGGTTGGGAGTAATGGGAGGGAATGTTGTTCGCTTCCCTGAACAGGTGGGTTTTCAGGGAGGTTTTGAAAGTTGCGTATGAGGCAGAAAGTCTGAACAGAACGGGGAAGGGAATTCCACAGGAGGTATGTCGTTTCCCTCCAGTTTAAATCCAGTGTAACTCTTAACTGTCCACTTATAAAGATCCACCTGGGTAAGGCCAGAGCAGCTACATTTTCAAGCAAGCTTGTTTCCAAGTGAGGCCTAGGAATTTATAGGGCTGCCTCACGAGTGGTCAGATAAGGTGATTGCATACAGGAGGCATATGTTTCACACCTTGGCTAACAAATGCAATTAATCTCATACCTGTAAGAGAAGGAGATATGGCAGACATTAGTGTTTGCCAGGGGGGTAGTTGGATGAAAGCATGAAGACCAGGGATGGGTGTATGGATGGTCCAGTGTAACTTTTAACTGTCCACTTATAAAGCGTCCACTTGGGAAGAGGCCACAGCAGCTACATTTCCATTAATATAACGTTTCCCCCACTTTGTGGCTATAACAGCCTCCACTGTTCTGGGAAAGCTTTCCACATGAATTTGGAGTCTGTGGGAATTACAGCCCATTCAGCCATTTGTGGGGCCATGCACAGATGTTGGCCTGGAGGAAGGCCTGGTTTGCATCAGCGTTCCAATTCATCCCGAATTGAGTTAATATTATTATCTTTTATTGATATCATTTATGCAGCGCTTAATACAATAGATATATTCAAGGGGTATGACAATACGAGAATTGACAGACTAAGACAAATGATGTTATATCCCGGCAACCCATAGTGGAGGGGACACCTGGGGGCGCTGCCCCGGGTCAGGCTTCAGGCAGTGCCCAAGGTAAATATATTACTGATTTACATAGTCACCCAGTAACACAAAGTCACATAAGAATTATATTAATATTTGAGTAAGGACAGTTCTAGTAAATTGTCTTGAGCTGGATCCACTCATTGAGAAGAATCTGTGAAGAGTAGTGTCATGGAGCAAGTTTGTACAGGACAATGGAAAAACAGAGTTGAAAGAGATAAAAAGACACAGCCTGGAGACATGTACAGAACTCATCGAGCAATGACATTTTTACTAGAACTTTCCAGGTAATAGATTTTCCTGACATTAAGTTACCTTTTGTTGCATGAGAATCAAATGCTTTTCCCTTTAGGAAAAAACAAAACAAATAAGTAATGCTAGAGGTTGTCAGTGCCACCATCTACAGCTGCTTTATCCCAAATTATTCTAAATGTTGCAAACTCTCGTCACTGAATAATAACAAGTTAAGTACCCAGCCAAATGTTTGGAAATATTTTCAAACTAGATTGTAATTGGCCTAAAAACACAAGTGGAAATACGTGGCTATGTTCCCAGACTGGTCATCATTGAAAAGATTACATTTGTATTTAGGTTACTTTTAAAAAATACACTATATGACTTAGTAAAGGGTATGACTGAAACACCTAAACTAACAGGTGAAAAAAATTAGCCCATAGGCAGCAATCTCTATAGGTAAACATTGACAATAGATCGGGGTCATACTGAAGAACTGACACTCCACATTAATGCCCATGGTTTTGGTGTGATGGTCAAGTGTCCACAGAATTTTGGTTATATCGTGTATATGCAAAAAAGAAATGTAAGGCGACTGATGGAAAGGGAAAAAATGTATATAAATAAAAAATAATACACAAAGTGTCAATATGCTGTAAAAGTGCAAAAATAGGGCACTGTCTTCCTCATTTAGGACAGTGCTTTTGGAGTCAAATTAATTTAGAATTGAATATAAAATATATATATTCAATATTTAAAATTAACAGCCGAAAAAAGGTTTTCCAATGGCTCAAGGAAGACCTGATGTGTTGTGATGTCTTTCATGTGTGAGACATTGATCTCTATAAGTAAGTAGTTTTTTCATTTTATATCTCCTGTGGGGTATTTAAGTTACCGTGTTAATTTATGCAGGGTCCAGTTTATTTATACGTCATATCGTGTATATATCATTACAGGTGTAAACGGATATAAGTCTGCTATGCAATGCCAGGAGAAAGTGCCCTGTAACTGGCGCAAAACCCCCCATAAGTTTGCCACAGGACAGACATTCCTGGCAGGGCAATCCAAATGGAAAGTGATTTAAGTAAATTAGAGAGCACAGCAGCTGCAGCTTAATGTTGATAAATGTAAAATAATTCACTTGGGACGAAAAATCCAAATGCTGAATGTAGCATTGGGGGCCCTGTGCTGCCAGCGACAACAGGGACGAGGAACCTGGGGAGTAGTTGTTTCTGAGGACTAATAGGTATAGGTCTCATTACACACCCCTCAAGATGCTTGTTGAGGCAGTGCTGGAGCTGGCTGGATGTGAGTATTCCTCATGGGTGAAGGCGTCTGAACATTCTCATGATTTCCTGTGCATATGGAAATTCAAAGGGATCACTTTGGCATCATAAACATTAAAGTGATGGCTAGTTTGGCCCTTTAATTCAGACGAAAATACACTAGTTTGCACCACATTTAACATGATTCCTCTGCAGTAAAAATACCTGGGGAGTTGCAAGGTTTCCCTTTGTCTCACTTGGGTTATTTCCAACTGGGAAAAAGGGAGCATCAGGGGAGAAAACGGGGTCATGGCAAGAGGATAAGAGGCCGGGACACAGAGAGGGACTATTGGTAGGTATGCACATCCCAAACCCATCTGCACACACTGTGCCTTATCCTTCCTCAGCAGCTGCTGATGTCATCCGACAGACTGAAATCTAACACCAAAAGGCAGGGTTTTGTCTCCCCTCTCAGCACTCGCATCCCAGTTGCTCAGGAGCCCTCGCTCAGCCCCTGCCTGCAATGCAGCCCAGTTCCCTGCCTGCCCTGGAGTTGGACTGTAGCTGGTAGCCCAGAAAGTAATGCTCAGGCTCTGGGGTTACATGGACAGCACCTGAACCTCTGATTTCGGACAGAGCTTCGCTGTGCGGACAAATGCAGACAAATGCATTTAGGGGCCCAAAGGACCAGGAGTGGAAACATCTCTCCCCCAGCAAACAGGTAAGAACCTAGTAACCAGCAGCTTGCCCTGGGCTCCTCGTTTTGCTGCCCTGGGCTCCATGCTTTGCTGCCCCAGGCTCCTCAGTCTGCTGCTCTGGGCTATTTGCTTTGCTGCTTCCTAATTATACAGTTTTCAGCAGGGGAATCGATTACATAGGAAAGATCTGCCATTGCCAAGGTTAAAGCCAAACAGGAGCCTCAAACAAGCACTTAGCAGGCACTGGGCTATTTAGGCAAGTGTGGCACTTGTACAGAGCAGAGCCCCTAGACCACTGTGACTCTGTGACCACCATGACTTTCATTCCGAAAACAGGTTGCATTACTTTCTGCTGCTATGACGACAATAGATTGCCTGCTCTTTGGAGTCTGCCATTCGATAACATTGACTGTATAGGAAACATCAGCTGTAATGGGGATTTAAGGGTTAAAGGAGACAAATATTGGAAGCGCGGGGCAGCAGATTCATTTGTTGGTACAGCGTGTGCTGTAAATACAGCCCGGACCTGACAGAGTAAATGCTGCTCAATATCCCTTAGGGCTGGACTTGTCTGTAAAGTATGTCTTTGAAAATAGTAGAGGATTAAATGGCAAAAACGGGAGCCAGCAGGACCAGCACCAGATGAGCCCAGGGCTATTTATAGAGGGGAGAATGTGCCTGGGTGTCTGTTCCACACTTACCCCAAGGAGTGCATCTGTCACGTAATGCCCCAGTGCCAGAATGGATCTATTTAAAGGGCTGAATGAATCTCTGTTACAGTGATGAGCTCTCTGGGATCCCTGACATATCTGTACGGACTTGTAAGAGGCCAAGTCTGTAGCGTTGTTTCAGCAGATCCTCTACGTCTGTGCGGAGTCGGGTTTCACGATGGGTTTAGATTCCTTATCCCTTTTTACGTTGGATTTGCCTGTTTACAGAACTGAAGTAGATATAGAAATTATGGCTGCTACTTGTAAGCAGCGATTCAGATGCAAAGTCTGAAAAATGATCACAGAGATACCAAATTTGGCCTATTGAGTCTATTCTGCTCCTTAGCAACCTTAGCTTTCATTTTTAAGCAATGGAATTGCTTAAAAAACAGGGACCGTCCTTTGGTTGCTATGGTAATAGGGCCACTCTTCAAACTTTTTATACTAAGTTGCTTTAGTCCCTTTACCTGTATCAGAACCTGGTGCTTATTCAAAACATTGGCTGTATTTAAGGCCCAGGACCATGGCCAGGGGCATTGCTAGGTTCCAAAAAGATATGGGGCCAAAGCACATTAGTTGTTGTGACTTTGTCCTGGATGAGCTGACCATCATTATGGTGGCTGTAGGGCCCTAAACATAATAAAACAATTGTTGGATATTTGATACGTTTTAACTGAATGGCAACAACCAAGAATTATTACTATTACCGCCTTTGTGGTTGTATCGCTCCCTCTTCACTGCAAACGGACATCATCGTTAAATATGCCAACTCAGCATTTTTCTGAGAGGGATAACAGGCAGACTTTTTTTTTACTGAAAGAAAACAGATATTTGGAGGATATATCAGTGGAAGCAGAAAGTTATTCCCTAGCATAGATTCACCACCAGGAGCTTCTCAAACATACCCTGCCTTAAAGATGCTGATGTCCGACAGAACGCAGTTTTACTAAATACTAACAGGATTACGAGGCCAACCTACTCTGTCGCCTATTCACCTGCCACAAAATCCAGGTCTGCCATTAATGTATGGGTGAAGAGACCTTTTTAATGGTCAGTACTGGAGCCCTCGTCACAGTCAGCTAAGCAAAGCTCATTGGGATATCTGAGCCAAGCGAACATTAATCTGATAAAATCAAATAACAGGTTGGAATATTCTGAAGTATTTGGGCTGCAGTTTGCAGATTAAAGATGTCACTCATCCGATGAGGCTGCCGTAGCCAGCGTTCCTGGCAAGAAACTGACTTTTCCTGAATCGCTCAGGATGTAGGCGCATGCGTAGAAAAAAACCTGGAAGTAGCAACAGATGATGATTAAATCATTATGTGCCTTTTATTAGTTTTTAAGATCAGAGATTAATCTAGGATCTGTTCCATCTGCTTAAAAATGACTAAGAGACACTGGATAGATACAAGACTCATTGCTTTAAAATCTCAAAAACAGGCAAATTAAGTTATTTCCTTAATATAAACTATAAGCAATGTATATGCTGCTTGCGCAGAACTTTCACCCAACTCTTATTCACAGAAACATAGAACCTGCCGGCAGATCGGCCCTGTCGGCCCGCCTTGTCATTCATCTCCTGCTGTAAAGACTCAAACCTTAATCAGTCGCTGGTCTCATCTTAGATTCAGGAGCCGTATGTCTATCCCATGCATGTTTAATACCCTCACTGTATTACCCTCTACCACTTCTGCGGGGAGGCCGTTTCATTACTTAAGTCACTAGCCATTTGATGTTGTCTTAGAAATGGCTGCCCTGCTGCAGACTTTGGGGTCATCTGCAAAAAGACAGACCTCACCGTTAAGACTTTTTGTAATATTGCTAATAAAAATATTTTTAAAAATGAGCCCCGGTACCAACCCCTATGGGGCCCCGCTAGTGACATGTCCTTCCTCTGAAAATACCCCATTAACCCCGATCCAGATAGGCCCCCCGGGTACTATTTCTTACTAAAAACTAGACTTGGGTGATGGCCAACTCTTCGTGTTCGTGTTCGTCTTCGCGGGGAAAAAAATCTTCAGATTCCATGAATATTCGCCCGTCCCGGGTTGGGCGAGTATTTGTGTACATTCTTTGAGTCCGGTTTTTTTCTTCTTTGTTTTTTTTTAGAAGGGGTTAATATGGGGTTAACGTGGTACACAGCAGCTTTGGCGCCAGGATTCTAAAGGTCTGTACAAGGTCCAATTGGTTGATGCCAGAAGAGGTCCCTGTAGGCAACCAATAGAGTGGCTTGCACGGCCCTTTAACTCCTTGTGCGATCCTATGGATTCCCGTTAGCCACTGCATTGCTGCGTAGACAAGGTAGGCTAGAAAGGGGACGGGGACGGGGAGATTAGTTATTGCACGTTTTCATGTTCGCCCGAATCTACTAAAAAATAGATATGTCGTATCTACTGCCCCCCCCCTTACTGAAATCCTGTTTCTCACACTTGTGGTATGGAAATGTTTTGCGGGGATACATTCCTCTGGATTTTTTTCTTAGTAGCAGGTTGCTTCCCCTTTAACTACTACAAACACAACCTTGAAAAATACCCCCATCCATTTTTTTCTTTGTAAAGTTGAAAAACACCTGTTGGGGCAGCTGCTTGGGAATTACAGTCATTCGTTTTACTACCATTCATAAAATTCTCGCAGTTTTTATGTTTGTGGATGGGATAAGGGTGCCTTCCTATTTATCGCTTACAGCGTTATCCTCAAAAAACAGGATGGTGTCACTTCAGTTTCTTTTTGCTTTTTTCCTAATATAATTTTGGCGTTAACTTCTCCCGTGTACATAAAATTGGAATATCTCATTTTTATGATGAAAATCTCTCTACGGATTGAAAGCATGTACTGTATTTATTATACTTAAAAAGACAGAGTTGGATAATTATCAGGAATCTGGCCTTTAAACCATACCTCCCAAATTGTCAAAAGACCACAATTCTAAGAATGGCCTGGAGACATAAACCGCGCAGGGGGCTGGGTTATCCTACGCAGTGGGCGGGAAAATCAGGTGCAATGGGCGGGGTTTACCTGAAATAAATGTTTAGGACGTTTTTCACAGGTGGCAGGATCTCTGTTCCCAGCCAAAAAACACTCCCATCCGAGAGGAGAGGAATGCTAGGCATGTGGAGCGAGATTACTCTGGGGATTGCGAGGTTAAAGGCCAAATATCATTAATTTTATCTTTCCATGTGTCATAGAGTTCAGTGATAGCGAAACCAAAAACGCTTTCTTTTACATTCTATGTACTGAACTCTTTGAGTGTGTGGAATGGCAAACCCTTTGATGTTTTCATTTCTCTCACACATACACATTATTTTTTTGTCATTTCTCTCTGACCATTGTGCTTACAACCATCATGATGGGCGATAGGCCTGAAATATCCCAGTGCCCCTGACTTACTGGGAGCTCAGACTCTGCTGAAATGAAAGTAACGTTCTTTTCTGCCCTAGACCTGGGAGCCGTGCAGTCTTCTATCCCAACATTATAATAATTATGGCAGATTTCAGAGCAAGAGAGGCACAGGTAATATAAAGAATACTGCTGGACACATGTACAGACTAAATGAGGGGCAGCGCCACCACCAGCTCTCCGCGCCAAACCACTATGCAAACTATGACATCAGCATAAGACATCATACTTGCCTAACCCTAATCACTGAATATATCCGGAAAGATTAGCAAAGAGTGGTGGCCCTTGGATTTAACAGTGAATAAGTTATTGTTCACGTTAGTAAGAGTGGTCTCGGTAGGGTGTCAAGAGTGGAAATTCAGATTGGAGAGGGCCAAATAAAGAGTTGGAATTTAGAACGTTAATAATTTGGATGTATGCAAGTCATTCAAGAAGCTTGTAGATAAGATGAGGGATGGGGAGGCAGTTTGACAGACTTTTTCCAAGATGGAAGTTGTTGTGGCATGTTTGAAGGAGGGTGTGAAGGATCCAGTGGCTCTGTTTAAGATCTGGCAAAAGAAGAAACTGACCCAGAGATTCCAGGTCAAACCCAGAGGGTTCCCAGCTGGCTAAGGCTGGTTAAGTGTGGATAGATTTACCAGACAAAGGTGCAGACAATAGAAAATACAGTGGTTGGCCTTGGAGTTGTTTTTACACTTTCAATTTAGAATTAGGACAAGATACTGTTTTCCGATGTTCTGTACATTTATTTCTTGTATTGGAAGGTCAGCTGCTGCATTTTTTACGGCTCCATTCAGCTTCAGGTACCTGACTTGTGAAACTTGCAAAATGATGAAGTTGCTGAGGTTGCTTTGCTTAAAGTTAGGGATGTGAATCCCTAAACTGTATTTGCATTACAGGACTAAGTCTGCGAGCACTTGTTTTTTATACTTGTTCTTCAGTTTTTTTTGCTTGTTCAAACAAATCTAATTCTTATCTCCTTTGTATTTTGTAGGATAACATTTATCTGTTTAATTGCAATATGCACAGCTTTTGGTGCTGCAGAGACACGAGGTAAGACTATTTATTACTCTTTATAACAATAATGATCTGAAAGGTTTTGACATAGTTGGGGGAGCTTCACGGAGATTGCAGTTTAGTTACTCATAAGTGCTGCGTTTTTTCAAGTGACCAAACTGGTAGTGGTGTCAGGACTGCCCACATACCTTACCTGAAAAGACACCTTGTAATGCTTCAGAGCATCACAACGTGGCCACATGGGAGATGAGATCAATTTGACAGCTCCCTGGAGAAGCGACGGGCACTCAGAGGCTCTCCCCAACCATCCTGTGATCCCCCGATAGTATACAGCTCCTGCACATTAGTAGTGTTCATTTTGCTGGGTGGCTTTACTGGGATCTGCAGAAATGGAAATTTTTGTAGAATGTTACATCTTTACTCTTTGTTAAATGTTGATGTTTTGCTGGATTTATGGATCTTTAGCATTTTCAGGGTCAACACCTTTCTGTAAAGGTCTTTTAACGTATTGCTTAATAGCAAACGCCAAACATGACCAAGGATATTCTGTACCCATTTTATTTTTTCTAGATGTTTTTTCTATTTCCCATTTAATGTTTTATTGTTTTAAATGATAAGTCGGACCATAGTTCTTTTCAGTTTTACTTGTAATAGAATATGTAGTTATTGATGTTTTTTATGATTTGCACAAGATTTTCAAGGGTTTAAGCTATTACCCTGCAGGGTGCATGACAAAAATGTACTGTAGCATGACCTATCCTGAATCTAAGACAAGATCAAGGAGTAATTAAGACCTGAGTCTTACATCAGGAAAAAGGGGCAGACCAGATGGACCAAATGGGTCTTTCTGATGTCAAATGCTATGCTTCTATGACTGTGGCTTTCCTAAGGTTCCAAAACAACCAGTGGAAGATGTGGAGACATCTGAGCGTTCAAGACCACAGACACTTTATGCCTGAAGAATGGATCTCTGAAGACTCATGTGACTCTAGGTTTTACCTCGTAATGATAGCCACAAAAATTCTCAAGCCTCTTCCATATTTTTGTAAAAAAAAGTTTGCTGGAAGGAGAAAAATACAGTACCAGGTATTTTCATGTCATAGTGTCGGAGGTTCTGGAATGTGTGCAGACTATTTATTCTGGATTTTCTGAGGTTTTTTTAATTGTCACTTCAATGTGCAGTGAAAGGTTTGCTGTGAGTTTTGGAGAAGGTTAAGGTTAGCCTTTTCATTTATTCTTTCTTATTTGAAGTTTGAAATATATTTGAAGCCAAACAGTGTGAACTAATCCATCACCTTTTTCATTCTAGGTCTAGATATTCTTCAGAAGATTGTGGTAGACAGCAAGAATTCTGCATTTGTTTCCGTTTTGAATGCTAATGCTTGGTCGTTTCTTCCGAAAGCTCAAGGACTTGACCTGAAGGAACCAGGACTTGTGTTAACAAGAAACTCCTATTTTGAATTTTCAATCGACAATTTTTCCTTAGCTTCGAAGAGGCCTTTTTTAGTGTTAATAAGTCTCCGTTCAGACAGGGAAAACAATGCTTTTCTTTTCAGCATCAGGAACAAAAGCCATCTTTATTTTGGCGTGCAGTTACTACCAAGAAAAGTAGTTGTGTTCACAGGAGGGAAGCAATCAGTGTTCTTTAATTACAGCGTCCAGGATGGAAGATGGCATGACTTTGCTATTGGTGTCGGAAAGCAGTCTGTCTCCTTGGTCGCGGAGTGCGGGAAGACATACTTCAGTAAAACGATTGTCTTTGATAATCAGACGCTCGGGGCTGGTGGCCTGATTTCCGTAGGGAGGATGAACCGTCGCTCTGTTCAGTTTGAGGGGGCGATTTGTCAGTTAGAGATTATCCCATCGGCAGAAGCAGAAGAAAATTACTGTCAGTATATAAGACAGCATTGTCGCCACGCAGACACGTACAGGTCCATGGGACAAAGACCAGAAGCCACGCTGGGCCAATCTGCACCACATAAATTTGTGAAAAATGAAACACAGTCACCATTTAGTTTACATCCCACTAATAAACCCAGCCTGCAGTCCGAAGGGCCAGTATCATTTCATAAAGCAAAAGGTCTATCAGTGAATGTTACTTTCGGCGAAGCAATGTCAGCGCACCATGTTCAGGAGTCTGATGGGAATAAATCTCCCCAAATTAAGAACGTACATAAACCAAAGTACCAAAGCCGTATGGCTGAAAGCATCCCAGACATGACAGGGATACATAGTAATTCATCAACGAATGATGCCATGCCAGCGAAAATATCACTGGACAAATGGATCAAGGGAAAGAGCAGCAGCGGGAAAGACATATCAGTTATAAGGCAAATCTACAACAGGACATTATACCGGGATCCCAGTGACTACAATCTGCTGGATCAAGACAAGCTCTTTGGGGAAGATGATGATTATAATTTTGAGAACGCCTATGACAGTTATGACTATGATTATGAGGAGATCAATGCGTTGTTCGAAATTGAGCAGCTAAAAGGAGAAAAAGGAGACCCAGGGCTTCCAGTAAGTAACCATTACCCTTCCAGACAACCAGCAATGGCTTATACAAGTGGCAGTAAGATCAGTGAAATTAATTTATTCTATAATAGTGTCAATGTTTTTTTCAATACATGCTGGATTGACAAACTGCTTTAGCAAAGAGATGTTGTTAAAATCCCGAGAGCTGCACATCCCCTCTCCCTGCCTACCTTTTGGAAAAGTAGGGTCAGTTCTCTATTTTGGCTTTATTTTTGTTGAATGAATCATAACACAGTGTAATATGTCGTGTGTTTCCTGCAATGGAACAGACGATTGTTAATATGTCCTGATATGTAAAACCATAGAATTTAAAGAAGGTGTACTTTCTTTTCCACACAACTGTATATATACACTATATGGTCAAAAGTATTTGGGCACCTGACTATTACACTAACAAGTACTTTGATGACATTCTGAATACAGAGACATTATAATGAAGTTGCCCCCCCCCCTTTGCAGCGATAATGGCTTCAGCTCTTCTGGGAAGGATTTCCACAATATTTTGAGGAGTTTCTATGGAAATTTTTGCCCATTCATCCAGTCGAGCATTTGTGAGGTCAGGCACTGATGTTTGATGAGAAGGCCTGGCTTTGCAACCTCCATTCCAGTTCAACCCAAACCAAACTCCATTAACTATGTCTTTATGGAGCTTGCGTTGTGCTCCAGACCCAGTCATGATGGAATACAAAAGGGTTACCCCAAACTGTTTCCACAAATTTGGAAGCCGAGCATGCTAGACTGGGGCCTAGTCTGTCTAGCCCAGAAAATGCCACTGGTTGGTGCACCTCAAAGATCAGTCGCATTCCACCCTTTCCTCACCCAAGAAGCCACAAAAACCCTGATTGATTCTCCTATCATTTCCTGCCTTGACTGTTGCATTGATCCTCTGTTGTTGTTCCTCTGTCTTCTTTGCAGTCTATCCAAAATGTTGCTAGGCTTACATAGTATTCATCTCCACAATTTTGAAGCCATCCACTGGCTCCCTATTACCTCCATAATACAATTCAAAATCCTCATATTAACATACATAGCTGTCCGTGCTACTGCCCCCCATACATTTATGCCCTTGTTGGAAAATGCTTCACTAATCGATCTTCTTCCCATGGGACATAGCTTTCCTTCTCCCTTATCATCTCTTCTTTTACCCCATCGTGCTCCATATTAGAGCCCTGCGCGGGACTGCTTTTTTAATCCCGCTCCCGCCCGCTGATTTTTTTGCCCAATACCACCCGCTCCCGCTGATTTTTTGTTCAATCCCGCCCGCTCCCGCTGATTTTTTGTCCAATCCCGCCCGCTCCCGCTGATTTTTTGTCCAATCCCGCCTGCTCCCGCAACATATGTGTCCTATCCTGCCTGCTCAAACTAGGTTTTAATACCTAAAAAAAGTTTTACTAGTAAATATTAATTGATAAGGAAACTATGTTTTCATATTTAATAAAAAGTATAATTGAGAAAAATTATTTCTTGTTTTTATTTTTCTTATTTGCCAACCTGCCCCCCAGTTATGCATATCTGACCCCAGGCTTGACACTCTGCCCCCCAGATATGCCTTAATTACCCCCAGATTATGCCACTCCACCCCCCCAGATATGCCTTATATTTCCCTATATGCCACTTTCTACCCCAGATATGCCTTATATCCCCCTATATGCCACTCTGCATCCTAGATTTGCCTTATACCCCCGATATGCCACTGTGCCCATGATATGCCATGTACCCCCTGATATGCCACTCCAACACCTGATACACCTCTGTGCCCCCAGTTATGCCTTATAGACGCTTATATGCCACTCCAACCCCTAATATGCCACTGTGCCCCCAGTTATGTCTTATATCTCCACATATGCCACTGTGCTGTCCCCCCTGGAGTGCCCTATAGCCCCCTGGTGTGCCTTATAGACCCTAATATGCCACTGTGCCTCTAGTTATGCCTTATATCTCCACATATGCCACTGTGCCCCCTGGAGTGCCCTACAGCCCCCTGGTGTGCCTTATATGCCACTGTGCCCATGATATGCCACATACCTCCTGATATGCCACTCCAACCCCTGATATGCCACTGTGCCCCCAGTTATGCCTTATAGACACTTATATGCCACTGTGCCCATGATATGCCACTCCAACCATTGATATGACACTGTGCCCCCAGTTATGCATATATCTCCAGATAACCCACTGTGCCCCCCAATATGCCACTATGCCCCCTGGTGTGCCACTCTCCCCCATCATAGAAGCCCCAGCAGAAGCCATTCACAAACATCCATTGATCTATTCCCTAAATCATACATACTGGGTAATACAAACTCTTTCACTGCCTTATCAGAAGTGCAGATTTCCCGCGCACTCAAGGCTGCCTTCAGGTTGCTCTCACAGAAGGTCTCTTTTCTTTTCCCGCTGGAACGGAGCAGAGTCATTTGATGAGATGATCACGTGACTCCGCTGTGTTCCTGTGCAGAACAAGAGAAGTGACGCTGTGAGGGAGCAGCGAGAAGGCAGCCTTGCGGGACTGCGCGGGATTACCGGGACCCCCAGGTACGCTGGCTCCCGCCCGCAATAGCTGAAAAACCGCCCGCGCCCGCAAGTTCTACACCCCATTTCCTCTAGAGTGTAAGCTTTCGAACTGGGCCCTCTATACCTAATGTATTGGTTCATCTTTGTCTGTCATTTCGGGTTTTGTCAAACTCTTTGAAGTGTTGCATAAAGTGGGCGCTATATAAAGAAAAAAGAAAAAAAATATATTACTTTATCTGAGACAAAACATTAAGAGCTTGATAGAGGCAGGGACTTGGCATTTGGTCTGTCAGGAGCTGGGTTAGCTGCAGTGATGATGTTGGTGTCTTTTCCATTTATTGTATTGTTTACATCTGTTTTAAATATTGTATTATTGTAATATTTAATTTTATACATTGCTTCTCAAATTGTCACTTTAATAAATGTTCTCACAAATCCAATTGAGATCTGCAGCAGTAAGTTTCACTTAATTCATACAAGTATAGAAAACCAGTTTAAAAAAATTGACAAAAAGAAAAAAAAAGTAAGAATTTTTTTAAGTGCTAAAATCGATTTTTAGTACTATAATTCACCGTAACGTACCAGCCACAACTTCAGCCATGATACCCCATAATGTCTTTCCAATGCTTATTTCCTTAAAGTGTGAGTTTTAAAGTGTTAGTAACACAGTAAGATAGATAGTTACAGACTATGGCACAAAACGTTTTAAGAATAATATATTTCTGAATTTCTTTCTATTAAGGGCCCACAAGGACCACCAGGATTACCAGGTCTGCCGGGGAAAAGAGGTCCAAGGGTAAGTAATCAACGCATTTTTAATGAGGGAAAATATAACAATTTAACTTCAAAAAAGCCTGCTCTTCATAGATTTTCTTTCATTTTGTAAAGCAAACACTGGTTTACTAGGAACTACCGTACCGGCAACCGCTGCCTCCTTATGGCTGGGTCCACATTCTTTATTTAATCCTCTAGCACCAGGGAAAAGAGCACATAATTAAACCCCTAATGATATCGGCTGTGCCAGTGGCATGGGAGCCTTCTTAACAGGCTGTTGGCTGTTGAGATGGGTTCTGTAGAGTGTTTTATATAGATTTTTTTTAATTCATTTTGAAAAACTTACTGGACTGTTACTTTAAATAACATCATTCATCAAAATAATATCTAACATTATGTTTGGCAATTTTAACACATATCCTTACATCAGGTACAGGAGCTATTGTGAAATGGATTTTGGTTTAGGAATACATGAGAATGTTTTTTTGGACTGCAGTGCCAGGTTCACCCCAAGCCAACCCTAACCCAAACCCTCATTATAAGCCAACTGGTTCTCACCGTTGCAAATAGCATAGATGTCCTGCATCACCTTGTTGGGATGCTGGTGAGGACTTAATAGTACTATCAAAATACTACTTCTGTCTGAGCTGTATTCGTGTCAATTGCTGATGGGAATGTCTTGGAATCTGGGATTTTAAGGCAGCAGCAACAGCAGGTAGTTTGGATCTCAATGTCCGACCCATTAACAGCAGCGCTGTGTGATATACCATTAATTATATACCTGTAATAATTAAATCTATTTTATTATAAATCTATAACCTATTAAGTTATTTCATTAGTAGTAACCTGGACTAGCATAAGTAAACTTTACACCACATTTTGCAAATGTCCCGATTTCACCACATGGTCACTGATAACTTTAGTAGGGATGCTATGCTAGCCGGTCTTCTTAGTCTTCTGTATTCCTTTCTTGGGTCACCACAATTTTCTCAAACAACAGCAAAAGTCTATCTTCCATCCGCAGCATGTGCTTTAATTGCTGGAATGGCTGCAGGCTAGGTGTGAATGTTTTTTTTTCCTTGGTGACCAATAAGTGAATAAAACTTTTTCAAGTCACTTATGTCATCTTCTATGGAGGCCTGAAAGTAAGGGAACAACTCTACTCCAATTGTTGTGGATGCAGATAAAGTATAGGTGATCCTCTCTTTAGAGCACATGTCCTGTTTTTGCCTTGATGGGCCCACTGTAGCCCTGGACAAGGGGTTGGAAATGAGCATTTTACTCACTTGTTGTATACAATGTTAAGGTCAGATTTTTTAAGTTGTAGGAGCATCCCCTGAAACTTTACAGGTATGTTGATTAGTGGTCTCATATCGATAGCTTTCAGAGCCTTGTGGTCTCTCAGAAAATGTACTGATGGAACTTCTATGTGGCATATACTTTGGCCATCGGCTCTTTCTCAATCTGTGCATAGTCCTACTCTGCAGCAGTCATTGCCCTTGGTGCATATGGGATTGGGTGATCTTCTTGTGGCAAACATGCATCAAGACAGATTTGGATGCACCATCCTGAAGCACCACATCTTTTGTTGGATCACAGAGTCTACTGTGTGCTACGAACCCCACTACCAAATTACATGCTTACAGAGCAGTTTCCTCAGTGGTGTGAGCCTTCCCAGGGATATATTGTGCGGCACCTTTCTATTTTCTGGATTATGCATTTTGCCAACAACTTGGACTTCTTCTTTATCTGGCTGCGCTACTTTTGGAGTGATCGCATATCCCATATATCAATTTCAGACAATTTAAATTGGATTTTGTCTGGATTGAACTTAATATTTGCAACGGCTGGGCTGTGAGTGTTTAGTGGGGAAGTAGAGTCACCCAGAGTCAAGGTAGGTAGCAAAGATTCTTATATGGGTTTACAAGCCAAGGTAGTGGGAAAGGAGAGAGCCCCGGGTAATCCAGAGAGCAAGCCAAGGGTCAGTAGCCCAAGGTGAATTGAGGCCAGCGAACTGTAGCAAAGGAACACAAGGGGAGATGGTGACCTCGCTAAGACACCACTGCTTGGCAACATACCAGCACAGACTGCAGTTAGTAGGGGGTTATACAAGGCTGTATATTAGAGGCTCCTTCTATTAGCATAAGTGTGCCACCCTCTCAGATTTACTGTGAAGGGCCTAAAAGGTTCTGCCCCCTTCTTCCCAGCAATAAGGCCACATCATTGGGAGATAAGACACCCCCGTCAGCTTCAATACCTTCACTCCACTGAATGTGGCACGCAAGTTACATGCTCTGCAACTGCACAGTCCCACTGCAGAGGGTTGCAGAACCGGAGGATGCTGCCCCACGCTGCTCAGAAGCAGGACCCGGAGCCTGACAATATTTTTATCCAAAGTCCTAGTTATCACCTGGCAAAAGATGCAATTGTGCGACAATACAGCAATAATCATATTGATTCTGGATCCAACATAAACAGCCAATGTTGTGTTTGTGTCATGTGCACATTGTCAGGGATCTTGCTGGTAACACATTCACCTCTCCTCCAGGGATCAATTTGGAGAAGATCGGAGTGCCACCACCGAGGACATGCTGACCTTTGTTGTTTGTCATGGTCAGACTTTCTTCTTTTTTGATTGCTCCTACAAATAAAGTCTTTACTGCTGCCCTGGTGTCTGTTCTCTATTTTGTAATGAGCAGCATTTTGCAAAGTGGTTCTTTTTATTGCAGGTGTACAAAAATGCACCCAAAGCTGTGTGACTCTTTGGGATATGCACCCTACTGGGTTAAAGCATGCACCCTGCTGCGCATCTTTAGAATATTGATTCCTGTTGACTTTAATGTCTACTTTTTTAATGTAGTTTTGCTTTCCAGCGCATGAATAGTCTGATCTGCGCTTGCAGACTTTTGCGTTTTGGTGGCTTCAGCCCACTGACATTTCTCCACGGCCTTTGGCAGTGTGAGGTTAGTTTTTCTGAGAAATCTTTTTTAAGACTGAGATCTGTAACACCGTAAAGACTAATTTGTCCCTTGGTGTGTCATCTAATACAGGTCCAACCTCATAGGTCTCCTCACAGGCTCATTCTGAGCTCTATCATGAATCTTTAAATGCCTTCATCCTCCAAATGGAGAACGACCTGTACCCCGACTGGGTACACCCACTAAACGTTGCTTCCTCCTCCCCATGGCCACCGGGACACCAGCGATTAACCCCGCCAGACAAGACCAACGTTACAGCGAGATGAGAGGATGACGCTGCAACAGAGCTGCTGTGGCTAGCTGAAGCTGAGCTACACAGGGGTGTATACAGAAGTATAGCAATAGAGCGCTCTACTGCCCTGATAAGGGCAGCACCGAAGCTTACCTCAATAACAAGACGAGACTTGTAGTGAGGTAAAACAGGGACTCTTTATTTGGGAAACACACAGGCTTATATATAGGTTAGGTGAGAAACAAACCATAAATCATGTCCACATCTTCCCACCCAGACAGTCCGGCGCCACACTTAGGTCACATAGCCCTGCAATGTCCAAATAACTTTAGCCGTCATTCTCGGGGTGATGCCGAGGGGGCGTCGGCGATCCCGGGGTAACGAAGGATAGCTTGGGGTCCTGAGGGTATCCTGTCCAAAAAGCGGCACGATCGGCCGAAGGGACCCCGAGCGGCAACAGTTCAAAATTTCCCTGGGACAGAGCGCGAGTTAGCCGGTGTGCTTACCACAACCGCGCCAGCTGATCTCTGCACTCCTGGCGGTCCCAGAGACCGAGGATCTGCAGGAGGCTCCCTCTCCGAACCACCCCTGGTCCGTACTACACCACCCGTGGGTTAACTCCATGAAAGGGGCGCTCCGGTGGGGTTGATGGTGTCCAGGCTATACAGGGTTAAAGTCTGTGGGCAGGGTATGTGAAATATGGACAGGGCAGTATATGAGGTAACAAAAAGCACAACAATAATCACACATATACTGAGACATACAGAAATCAAACAATAGCTACCACAGACAGCACTTATTAACCCTGGGCCGTCACAGAGGTGTCCAGAACTGATGTCTCTCAAATGCAACATTTTTTCAATTGCGGTAATGCCTGAACAATTTTAATAACTGTCTATTTGCTGAACACCTCTTGTGCATCTGCAGAACATACAGAGCTATAGCTACCTGGGTTTTCTCATCTCATCTAGGATGTCATATGTGGCAGAAGTGTTTCTGCCCCACCTGGACTGCTGACTAGATGGGTGCCCCACCACCTAGTCGGCCTAGGCCCTAATATGTCACTGATGTGTGTGACAGTACATGGCATGGATGGTAGGCACAAAGGAAGACATTAAATCCTATAATTCTTCTAAAAAGACAAACTAGAAAATACACCTTTCCACACAATAAGCATAACATTATTTTTGGAACCCATAGATTTTGAAGGCAACAACTCCCACCACCTTCACCTTCCTGCTCAGCCTCTTACAGACAGTCCCAGTACACAAAATGTTTGATTGACGCTGAAGAGATTAAAGGTTCACTCTAATGCCTCTTGACCAACAAAGAATGAATATTAGACTTTATAAGAGAAGGATATACCTAATGAAAAAGCTGCTGCTATTTCACATGTGCGTGTGTATACAAGTGTATATACTAAACCTGATACAGAGCTCTGGGATATAATGTCATACTCTAGCAGCTGGCACCACATAGATAGCAAAGCAGGAAGCCTTAATGGAAATATCTGTGCCAGCCTGTACCGGAACTGTCACCTCTGGGCGACGGAGGTCCCGGGGAGGAAGCTCGGCCTATGCCCCAATAAAGTATAATGCCCTGATGAAGTGCCAGTGAGTGCTTGGGGGCAATTACCTTCTGAGCCACAGCAATTTCTTCAACCAGGGCTGTCTGGTATTACCCTTGGCACTGGACTAGTCCGCGGGAGGCCAGTGGAGTCACATAATGCAGTTACGTGACCCCATAGTAGCAGTACAGAAGCTCACAATATGTGTGAGCAGAAGAGAAACCAGGCAGCAGATGATTTTTTAAGCATTGGTGGGTGTGTAGGTAAATTCATGTGGGGTTGGGGCGGTGGATGGTCACTTAGCTGCATGTGCCCCCAGACCAAAAGATACTAGCCCTCACCTGCAGAGATCACTGCAGGAAATGTGCAGCCGATGCTTATCGAAATGCCACAAAAGTGTGTACCCAGAGCCATGAGTCTTTGGGACCTCAGAGACTTCATCTTTGGAGACCCAGGGGTTCCAGGATTAGACACTAAACTAGGACCACCACCCTTGGACCATAAAACTCATTTTGCAATCCATGAGGGGCACAGATGGTACCCCTTGTTGTTGTCCTGATGATGATAATCCGTATATAACCCAGTCCGGTTCAGACAGCCTAAGGGTTCCACTGTCACTAATTTACTGATGGCAGTTGCTTGCCTCCCGCTTCTACCCGGGCGCAGGTAGGTTCCAAGGGGAGCACTGCTTTTATTTTAATCAGGGATATGACGTGGTCCCGGTGCAGGCACAGGCACATTTGACATCTGAATTAGGGACTGTAATGGACATTCTTTGTTACATGGTTCTCCTAATTAAAAGGGGCATTAACATAAAAAGAAAAAAAATCATTTGTTTTATGAGGAAGTACCTTTTTCTTGAATGAAAAATACTCCAGTTTTATTAAAATCCATTCCTTACTTTTAGGGAGAGATTGGACCTCACGGGATCCCTGGTTCACCTGGTTCACCTGGTCCCAAGGTAGGTAGCATTCAATAATTTGATTTATTTAAAACAAGGTGATAAAATGATAAGTAACTGATACAGTAACTGCTACAGGGAAGTACCTGAAAACAAAATGGGCTCTGAACATGCCTGTTGAGACATTACCTGACCAATTGGGCTCATCGTATAAGGGCCACCTAGAGCTCCCTCTCCTGGTTAACAGCAGAATGCCACCTGCCCAGGAAAGCAAAAAGGGAACACGCGGGATCTCTGTACTGTTACTGTATTGTGGTTCTGTCTGACATGTGTTCAGGGCAATGCTTTGAAGAGAAGCGCGTTGTCTCTGTGCTGGGGGTTAGCGATCCACATGTGTTTACAATCCTAACCACAGCATGTGTCAAACATCCGGGAAAAAGAGGTTCAGCTACACAAAGGGTTTTTAAGTGCACATAGATGAAAAACAAGAAACAGGAATTTAAGAATATCCATTATAAGTGAAAACAGATGTTTCTGTTAAAGTCATTCTAAAGAAGTAATAGTAAATGCTTCCACCTGCCTTACTTTAACACAGTTATTGTCCAAAATATAGCAGGAATAATATAGAATGATACAAATGATATCCCTGTCACAAAATGTGCTGAATGGCTGCAATAAATTAGTAGTTTTTTTACTGCGTGATACATATAAGAATATAATAATTTACTAGAAAAAGCTGCTTAAAGGCCCTGAGCTACTGCTAACTCCTGCCCGGAGACACAATTGTACAGAATGTCTCTATATGTAACTCCTCTACTACAAGGTGTCTTTCTGATTCCATACCTATGGTTCCATAGGTCCCTCATTTGAATATGCCCGCTATTATGGACAGATTTATGTCATCTGCTTGCTTTGTCTCAAACTCTGTGACCCCCCCCCCTTAAATAACATTTTTCAGTGTTTCATCTATTTCAAAAGAATGTGTTTTGAAACGGACCACTTAAAAAAACAAAAAGTGACAAAAAGCTATTCCTTCTTCTTATTTTTACACAAACATTTGCGTTGCAGTTACAAATGTCTATTGTGATAAACCAGGGTTAGGGTTTTAAGTTTGTGCTCCAGGAACCTATGAATCCCAGGAGCATCACCTTTCAAATTTACCATTAAACAGAATAATGCGTATGTTTGCATTTATTTACTTTTATCACTGAGTACACTATTATGTGATGTTTTTGAAAGAAAATAGAGATAATATTTTCTTAAAAAAAATAGAAACCTGTAATTTTCAATGATTATACACCCAACCTGAGAGAGTAGTCTTTGGACTTTGCAGGGACGACTGTGATTACAGAGTGTGGAACAGACAACAGGAAACGGGGAATCTGGAATACATTTCAAATCCTCCTCTAGTTGTCTTTGAATAGACCCAACATGATAACTTTGGATTCTATCCAGCTATAGTCCTTCTAGAATGGTGTCTATTTCAGAAACATGTGGAACTGATACAGATTCCTTTTGTGTTTCTTTCCTGCTCCGTGTACTGTGGGCAGAGGCTTTCAACCTTCCCGTGAAAGGAATGTTATTTAAGGAGGGGGTAGCAGAGTAGGAGAGCCTCTACTGTAACCTGAGAGAAATAGAACAAAACTAACAAAACATTAAAACTGACAAGATACAATTTGACAATAAGATTAAGACACGAGGCTGTTCGGCTTGTGTAATGATGATCTCACTGTAGAGTGGGTGATGTGGAGAAGTTAGTGGACAGAGATCTTGAAGGTGGAGAGGACAGATTGTTTCTTCATGGTATTAGGAAATATCAGCTTCTCTGAATAGGTGGGCTTTTAGTGAGTGTTTAAAGTTAGAATAAGCAGGGGAGAGACAGGGAGGAAATTCCAGAGAATAGGTACAGCGCAGGTAACATCCTGGAGACAGGATTGGGAAACATTATAATAGTTGAAGAGACGCCGGCCACGGGAAGGGTGGTTAGAAGAGTCTTTTGAGATAGAGGAAAGGTAATTTGCTGTCAGCATAGAAGTAGAACTATGCTGCTAGAGATGAGGCCCCAACAGAGAGGTAGGGGAGAGGAATAAGGGCAGAGAAGGAGATGTTAAAGGAAGCCAGGGAAATTCAATGCCATGGATTCCACATGTTAGAAGGGTTTGCAGGAGAAGAGGCTGGACAGCAGTGTCAAAGGCTGTAGAGAGGTCCAAGAGGATGAGCAGGGACAGGTGACCAGTGGTTTTAGTGGTGAGGAGCTTGTTCGTTACATTTTTGTGAGGCCTGTCTCAGTAAAGTGTTGCAGGAGACAGAGTGAACCTCAAAGGAAGAGAAAGAGATGTTATTAGAGGCGAAATGGAAAGGTGCAGCAGGGAGAGAGAAGGAACCAACATCCCCTCCCAGTCTGCAGGGCCCGGCCTTGGCTGGCAAAGATCAGCAGGAAAAATATCAGAGGAAAGAAGTCGGTTTCAGTGATAGGGATGAGGCTGAAGAGTAAGAAAAAAAAGAGGTCATGAACAGCAATGAGTTTGTTTTGCAGAGAGAGTGCCTACCAGAAGGGGCAGGAGAAGGGGGTAGTGGGGCTTCACTACCTGTGAGGTAGGCAATGTTGCTCGGGATGAGGGGGTCCTAAAAATGTGTAAGGACAGGGGCAGGTAAGGATAGGGAGACCCCAGAGCATAGAATGAGCATAGAAGGAGAAGGAGGAAGAAGGATAAGAGGTGGGATCAGAATCTGGATGGATGGGCTGCCTTCATCTGGTATTAGCAGCAAATGTTTTAAGAAAGCAGAGCGCATGTGAGGTGAGCTGGGGTGATGACAGAAGGAAAGGGGAGCTATGGGTTGTCCTGTGGTTGTTATGAGGGGAGGAATCTAATTTACTTATATGCCTTTAATGTCTTTAAAAGGGTCCAAAAGGAGATCCAGGATCCTCACCTGGCCAGGCAGCACCTGGAGAAAAGGTATTGATACCAGCTCTTGGAAAGTCACATTTGTGGCAAGTTTCTCTATACCATTGTCACATGTTGAGTGAGCTTGTAAACACACATGCATATATATATACACTCACTGGCCACTTAATTAGGTACACCTGTTCAATTGCTTGTTAACACAAATAGCTAATCAGCCAATCACATGGCAGAAACTCAATGCATTTAGGCATGTAGACGCGGTCAAGACAACTTGCTGAAGTTCAAACCGGGCATCAGAATGGGGAAGAAAGGGGATTTAAGTGACTTTGAACATGGCATGTTGGTTGTTGGTGCCAGACAGGGTGCTCTGAGTTTTTCAGAAACTACTGATCTACTGGGATTTTCACACACAACCATCTCTAGGGTTTACAGAGAATAGTCTAAAAAAATATCCAGTGAGTGGCAGTTGTGTAACAGAAATGCCTTGTTGATGTCAGAGACTGGTTCGAGATGGCAGAAAGGCAACAGTAACTCAAATAACCACTCGTTACAACCAAGAAATGCAGAATACCATCTCTGAACGCACAACAAGTTGAACCTTGAAGCAGATGGGCTACAGCAGCATAAGACCCCACCAGGTGCCACTCCCGTCAGCTAAGAATAGGAGACTGGAAGAACATTGCCTGATCTGATGAGTCTTGATTACAGCTGCAACATTCACAAGGCCGGGTCAGACTTTGGAGTAAACAACATGAAAGCATGGATCAATCCTGCCTTGTATCAACGGTTCAGGCTGGTGGTGGTGGTATAATGGTGTGGGGGACATTTTCTTGGCACACTTTGGGCCCCTACCAATTGAACATTGTTTAAATGTGACAGCCTACCTGAGTATTGTTGCTGACCGTGTCCATCCCTTTGTGACCAGAGCGTACCCATCTTCTGATGGCTACTTCTAGCAGGGTGATGCACCATGTCACAAGGCTCACATCATCTCAAACTGGTTTCTTGAACATGGCAATGAGTTCACTGAACTCCAATGGCCTCCACAGTCACCAGATCTCAATCCAATGGAGCACCTTTGGGATGTGGTGGACCAAAATCTCTGAGGAATGCTTCCAGCACCTTATGCCACAAAGAATGAAGGCAAAAGGGGGTCTGAACTGGTACTAGCAAAGTGTACCTCATAAAGTAGTCAGTGAGTTTATATATATATATATATATATATATAAATAGATTTTTTAATTTGTTTTTTTATGTTTAAAAAATAGTTTTTAAATTCAAAGATAACCCAAAAGCAAGCAGGCAATGGTGAACTATATTACAGATAAAACCTTAGTATATGTAACGTTCAGTTCAATAAAACCTCTGCAAGTGGAAAATTTTATTGGACTGGATGGAACCTGCGCACATGTGACAAATGAGTCCCCAGCTCTCTTGTTCTTGCTATTTGGGGTTTTTGCCAATTAATCAATAATCATCTTTACAGATTTTTTTAACTTTATTTTCTTGGTAATAGTCCAGCACATGTATTTAAGGATATAATCTGAATATATTTAAAATATCCAGGATAATGTTTCTTTTTTTCATTTCATTGCAATGAAAACTAATGATAAAAGGGAAAAGCTGGCCGTTTTCATGATCATCAGATTCATGATCAGATTCACAAGAGAGTCGATAAACTTTTTTCACTAGAAATATATTAATCTGAATTTTTTACAAAAATATAATATTTCATGCTAATATTCTCTTGATCATAGGGGGATCGAGGGTCAATGGGTTTGATGGGGGAGCGGGGTCTTGAAGGCCAAAAGGTAAGAAAACATTTTACTTTTAATCTATTCTCTATTTTACCCCAGTTTTTTTGTTACAGTCAGTGGCGTATTTACCTTTGGCGCTGCCCTAGACCTAACCCAGGGTAACCTTACCAGCCAAGTCCTCCATAGCCGTAGTGGGCTGGTTGGGGAGATCAATGATCTCCCTTTTAATAGGACCATTGAACAGGGGCCCTACAGGAAGATAGTTACCCTGTTATGCAGAACACTGGCTGCTGTCCTCCTGGGCCTGCCGCCCTAGGCCTAGGCCACAATACACCTCTTGTTACGGCAGACCACAGGGAGAAAAATAACTGCCCCTAAGGCCCTTGCTCAGCAAACTTGTGTTAAGGTTTTGATCAGTTCAGTGATACATCTGTAATTTAGATTTTTGCTGTTAAAGGCTACAATGATACTCACCAGTAAGCAATTCAACACACACAACACAAATCTAAGAGACAATCGTGAACTTAAATACACATAGACATTTGGCGAGTATTTCATAATTAAACAAACGCTTACAAGATCAAAGGAAAACTTCTCATTGACATTAGTGCGGATTTTGCAAGAACAGAAGTTGATTAAAGATAATGAGATACAGCCAGTAATGGGAGTACTTGCGTAAGTATACTTCCTGCACATGCACTGTAGCCTTCACTATTGAAATCAGTAGGAATACTGACAGCCAATGACATGAATGCATACTGAACGCTGAGATTGGCTGCTGCTCCTCCAATGGGAGGACTATGGCGCATGTGTACAAAGTGTAATCATCATGATTATGAAGACCAAGAAGGTATAAAACAAGCCTAGAATAACAATCCTGGACCAATCAGAGGTGGGGTATAATACCCCAAACCAGAAGCATCTCCAGAGTGCTGTTATATCCGTTAGTAAAGAGAATATATATATTAGCTCTGTCTAGTCCAAGAGGGCAGAGGAGCAGTCAAGAGGTTGTTGGTAACTATGAATGAGCCACATAGATTCACCATGGGACACCTCACCTGGTGCTGGAATATATATGGCTGGAAGCTTTTCCAGAACAAAATCATATATTATCTTGTTTAGATGTTGCTAAGCCAATACTGCTTAAGGGAGAGAGAAATACTGTCTGGGGTGAAACAAAATAGGGATGGCTTCGTGTTGGGGCTTCTTTTTACTGGCAAGTCTGGAGCGGTTACAAGAACAAAAACGACTTGGAGTGGCCAATAACAATCCATACCTTGTGATAACACCTGGAAAATTTGTCACCCCAAGTCCCATCAATCCTAAGGGATAACCTCATTAGGGGCACAGGAGGGTACAGGTATGAGATAGACCTTATTGTGGTTGGACAGGAGCAGGTAGGTAGATAGATTGGCCAGGGTTGCCATTAATGACCTCTAAACATAGAATGAGCATAGAAGGAAGAGGAATATGGTTAAGAGATATGGTTGGCGATTTGGGTATATGAGCTGCCTTGACATCAGTTAGGTTGGTAGTTGGGAAGGTTTTAAGAATGGAGGCAAGATGCTCCAGTCCCCTGCAGTCTCCATCAGTTGAACAATGTAACCCTCATCTGGCCACCTATGATGTCATGAAGTAATCTGGGTCAAGAACACAAAGATCTCTAGGAATTATTTGGATCTGCCCCAGGAGGACCAATAAATAATCACTTTTGATGAAATCAATGACGTGCGTAGCTTTATTTTATGCCATACTCCAAGTGTTAATATTAAGGTTCTTGCTTTTACCTCTGCAGGGTGCTAAAGGTTATCCCGGACCCCATGGTCCTCCTGGAGAAAAGGTAAACATTGGAAACAGTATATATATATATATATATATATGAGAGAGAGAGAGAGAGAGAAAGAGAGACATAAGAACATTTCATCTACGGTTATGAAAATCGGCAGGTGACAGAGAGAGACAGGGGTTGTAGGTATCTATAGATTTGTGTCTATGGCGAAAATGGCTTCACGTGAGCAGCTCTCCACTTTCAATACCTCTCAGCTTTGGAAGTGGCATGTGGGCTACAGTCATATCTGGGATGCTGAATTGTGTCTTATTCACTAGGAAGCTGAGCGTCCCATCGAGTTAAGGGTTAGCTGGGATTGCGTGCCCTTGCATGCTAATGATTGTAAAACAACCTGCTTACTCAATAATATTTACGAGTGCATGTGTGTGTCTGCGAGTGGAATAAAAAAAATGTCTTCACCTGAAACTGAATAAAAGGCTTAAAAAGTTGCTCAAAAATTGAGCCCTTAAGACCCACTATTTGATGATAATTGAGCAGAGGTGCAGGTAATAGAATAAACGTGGGAAGTATAGGGCTCAGGTATGCATTAACCCTAATCCGATACCCTGGCCAGGAGGATGACAAGGGTTAAAGTCAGGACTTTTCTACCATGGGTCCGGGTGGGGGTTATATTGGGTTACAAAGCCCATTTTTATTATGGCGGAAATGTATTGGGGCCATTCGCACATATCTGGTTTGTAGTATAATAAAGGGGATGTACAGTAAATGCAGTCATATAATAAGTAGATGACGTAATAAACTCGGTTCAATAAATAAGTACATTCGGAAATCATGTTTACAGGATTGAACCATCATCCTTAGCAGCTGCATCTGCTTAATACTTTCTGCAATTGGTGGGTGACTTCTGGTAACCATTAACATGGAGGTTAAAAGGAGCCGGTGTGATGACAAAATCTACCCACATCAGAGGGCTTTTCACTACGGAAGGAACAACGCTAACTGTATTCATATAAAAACTTGGAGGCAAAAAACATTTACGTAATCCGGGCCCTTTAAGTAAAAATACATCTGCTGGGGCTGACAGTCAAGTTTCTGATACAATCTGCGAGGATCAAGAGAAATGGAGAGGATTTACACTTTTACGTGAAACAAGTAAATGCAACTGAGGAATAGCCTGTCGACATCCCGTAAATACTCCTCTAGCAATAGGGTGTAAACTGATTGTAAGCTCTTATGTCCAGCTGGTTCCTTGCCTGGTTTTGTTTTTTCCATTCAGCTACTACTTTGGCCTCTCGTTTTCTTGCGATCTCTGTTCTTTGGCTATATTTTTAGTTTCAAGGAGTTGTTTTTTTCTGTGTTTTGCAGGGAATTCCTGGGTTGTCTGGATACGCAGGGGCAGTTGGTTACCCTGGCAGGCAGGTGCAGTGAATGTGCTGTAAATATTGTACCCATAAAATTTGCTGCTATAGGTTGAGGCAAAATAACAATATTATTACAAACAAATTCTAAACGATTGGTAAAATACTTGAAATGTTTACTTTCCATGAAACTTTTCTGGAAACTGTAAATTATTGCATTGTAATCTTTATCTATCTACATATATACATTTATTTTGGTAAACAGACTGACGGATGTTTTTTATCCAAGCAGTGGTGACTGTCATATGTTTATGTGATCGTGGAGGCGCGTTTTATATCTATCCATCTATCTATCTATCCATCTATCTGTCTATCTATCTATATATTAAGGATGATAAGAATGTGCAGAAACATTTAATAAAGTTGAATTCATTTAATAAAGTTAATGAAGTGAAATGTTGTCATGTTGTTGTTAGGGTTCAGCTGGACCTGAGGGATTTCCTGGCCCTAAAGGCATTGGGGTAGGTATTCATAAGACTGTCAGTAGGTATAGAGCACCCAATTACCAAATTTAGTGCTTTACGATAAAATATAGGGGATGACAATAAGCACAATCATATTTAGTAAAGTCCCTTTCTCAAAGAGCTTACAGTTCTTAAGCTCCTTGCTTTATGGAAAAGTATGAATATTAAGGAAAAATCAGACATTTTGTCTTGAATAGAATTATACAGTTTAAGTTCATTTTGCCATAGTTATATGATGGGAAATAATGTAAAGGCTCCCGAACATGCAATCGATGCCCCAGGACACGCAGTCAGCATTTATTTCATGCAGAATGTTTGTGGTTTCCACCTCCCTTTTTTGCTGTGGTTTCCAAACCGAAGTTCTGCTGTCGGTGAGGAGCTGTCGGTGAGGAGCCGTAAGGGTCTCAGCTGGCAGTGAAGGCTGTTTATTTGAATTACTTTTCTAGGGCTTTATTGGAATAGCTGGGGTGCCTGGACCTCCTGGACCTGAAGGGGAGAGGGTGAGTTGTAAGCTTCTTCCACACCTGTTTCTGTCTCATTGTTATGTTATATACTAATTGTCATGTCCTGTTTGCAAAATGAACAGTGCTACAGAATATGATGATGCTATATATATATATAACAATAAATAATAATAAGTTCCTACCGTGCTTTCCTAATGTGCCACTACTAGTCCTGGTGAATTAAGTGACATTTTCCATTGTTCATTTATATTTCTCTTTGATCAAAGGGAGCGTCGGGGGCCCCGGGGATCAAAGGACCCAAAGGAGTTCAGGTAAATAGTACAGCATAGTACACACCTTTTACACCTGATACACGCCATGCACTAACCTATATACATTACATTATTTATAGAGCGTCGGCAGACTCTGCAGCGCTGCACACGCCACAAACTCAACTGTACACACCATGCACAGAACTATACACACCATGCACAGAACTATACACACCATGCACAGAACTATACACACCATACACAGACTATACACACCATGCACAGACTATACACACCATGCACAGACTATACACACCATACACAGGAACTATACATCACCATGCACTGAACTATTATACCCATGGCACAGAACTATACACACCATGCACAGAACTATATACACATCCATTACCTGAACTCTTTATACACACCCATGCACCAGACTTGATACCACCACTGCACGAGGACTATTACAGCACCATACCACAGAACTATTACACCACCCATTGCACTGAACTACATACACACCAGCACAGACTATACAGCCCATGCACAGAACTATACACACCATACATACCTTGAACTTATACACAGCCATACACTTGAAACTTATTTACACACCATTACAACAGAACTTTATACACCCCATACATCTGAACTATACACAGCCATGCACCAGAATTATTTACCACACCATGCACTGATACGTATACATCACCATGCACTTGAACTATATCACACCATGCACAGAACTATTACCCACCATTCGCACATAACGTAACACACATTACACTTGCACTATACACACATGCACAAACTATAGCACACCATAACTGCCACTATACACCATATCACTGAACTATACACACCCATGCAACTGAACTATAGCACTACCATGCACATAGAACTATACCTCCATACACTTTGAACTATACACACCATGCACCTGAACTTTCACACCATACACGTGCACTATACACACTCTACACTGCAGTATACCACACCATGCTACTGAACTTATGCACAGCCACATCTGACCTCTTTCACACATGCACTGCACCTATTACACACCATTACACTGAACGATATAGCACACCATGCACTGACTATACACACCATTGCACTGGACTAAAACACGCCTTGCAGCACTATACCACACCATGCACTTGTCACTATACACACCATTGATGCACTGCACCTATACCACCAGCACTGCCACTATTTACACACCATTACACTGAACTATACACACCATACACTGAACTATTACACACCATGCACTGCACTATACACACCATTACACTGAGACTATAACACACCTATGCACCAGAATATTACACACCATACACTGAACTAGAACTATACACACCATACACTGAACTATACACACCATACACTGAACTATACACACCATACACTGAACTATACACACCATACACTACACAATGTGCACCACATACCATGCTATACACACCAAGCAATACAAAATACGCAACACATAGTTTTACGATATCTATGCTACCTTATTATAATATGATGCCCAAGGACCCAGTCATGAAAAGATTTAATCCCTTGTTTTTATTTTATTTTTATTTTTTTTTAAGTTTTCTCCTTTTTAGCAGGGTTCAGCAAGTCCCATAAGGATTTTGTTTCAGTAGTTTACATCAGATTTAATGCATCTTATAGATGTTCAGCCCCAGTCATTCAGGAGGTGTCACGTATGTGTCTGTGTTTGGGTTAGAACCCCTTGTTCTATAAATAAGTCTCTGCAAATAACTGTGGGTTTCCTGCCAGTAACCGTCTGGATTCAGTTTTCACTGTGTGGAGTTAAGTTACAAAGAGAAGCCCTCGCTGGTGGCGCCTGTTGGGCTGTAAATACAGAAATATATAGAGAGAGCTTCTCCATCGTGAAACATTCTGCTTTTGTGTTTGACGCTGCGTGTGGCTCTTGCCTTTTAACATGGGATGGAGATTAGTAACAAAATCCTCAGATATGTGCGGTAGATGCCTGTGTATCGCTGTGTTAGCGTAAATCACACACACACACACTACACCTCGATAAAGCCGCTTCAATCAAATACAGACCTATGTCTCAGGGCTGAGGGTACACAACAACGTCATATACACATATATAGTAAATATGTGAGGCCTGCAGTTCTTTACATTTTAGTCTGGGTTCTTTTGTGACCTCCTGGATGAGTCATTGATGCTCTCTTGGATTCATTTTGCTCGGCTGACCACTCCTGGGGAGGTTCATCACCATCCCAAGTTTTCTCCATTTGTAGATAACGGCTATTGCAGTGATTTGCTGGAGTCCCAGAGCCTTAAAAATTACATTGTAATCCTTTCTAGACTTTATAAATGCCAATGAATTATTTCTCATCTGTTCTTGAATTTCGTGGCATCTTGTGCTGCTTTTTGAGACATTTTGGTCGATTTTATGTTTAGATTTAGTTAGGTTGGCAGTAATCATGTATGTAGGTAGTGTGTACCGTGCACCGCCAACCAACCACCACCAAACCCACCAAGTAACGACACAGAGACATTATTTGGGTAAATCAGGCCACAGCACATTTTATTTAACAATAACCATAAACCACACTGTGTTGGCCTAAACACAATATACCCATAAAGATAACTTTGTAAAAGAATCCACAAATAAATTTAAATACAAATATACAAATATACATGATTAACATATCTTCCTCCATTACCAACACAGGAAAACTATTAACCCCGTCCTTGCCGGCCGCTCACCACTGTACACTCCAACACAGATGCTCGCCTCCCCCCTCGTCCAAATAACACTGACAGCTACCTTCCGCTGTCCCAAAACCAATGCTAACCACCAGCCGTCCATCAGCTCGGTGGGCACGTCCAATACACCAGAGGTTAGGGGAGGATTGAGCCTTCCATGACACCAGCATCCAAACTCCATCACTTACCAAAACCAGACCGGCAAGGACACACAAACCGCCTGCTGTGACAAAAGAAAGAAAGTTAGTACACAAAAAATAGGGAGGGAGGGTGGGAAGCAGGTAAGTCTGTTGACTGTCTCAAATAAAAAGTGACAGTGACCGGGGTCACCCAGAGGGCACCTTTTATCCCCTAGGGTCTCCCGCCCCTCAATTTACATACCCCAATCAAAAACACCCATGCCCCAAGCATGCACTCACCCACACACATACATGCTCCCTGTCCATTTAGCTACGCTGATTCCCAGGGGCCTCGACTGGGTATGTCTTGTGAAACTGAACCCAATTACCAATCAAATTTGGTTAATTAGTTTATTTATTAACTAAGATAGATATAAATAGATATATAACATTTACTACACGGCATCACTTGGGGTTTCTCAAAGACACGCCATAACACAGTATTCCACAGTGACCTGGGTGGGTAGTCCATTAGGGTTAGCACATTTTGACATTTTAGTTAAGTCAGTGCTTAATCATCAGCCAGTACCGGGCCTTCTAAGTCAGATTTTATCCTTATGAAGAATTGAAATCCCACTCCTGCAACTCGAAGGGGGACTGACCTGGAGTCCCCGGTGTTCTCTCCTGGGATTAGGAGACCTTACACCGGTCACTATGTTCACTCTACTCAACTACACAGTAAGGCTTCACTCCTGTATAGTGCTGGTGCAGCAGGCCTTTAAAGACAGGCAACCTATTAATTAAATGAGGGGGGGGTGTTAAAATGCCACTGACGCTCCCACAGATGGTTTTATTGGCAAATGATACTCTGAGGCCAGTATTTTTAGATCTTGCTTACCCAACTGTCTTACGAGACACTTTCCTCCACTCCCTACCTTAATGGTCTTTTCCATGTTTTAGGGTGTTCATGGAGACTTTGGTGAAAGAGGCCCCCCAGGTCCAGATGGAAGCCCCGTAAGTATCTTGATCATGCTTTATGGTGTCCAGGTGCGGGACTCCAAAGGTTTGCTTTTTTGTAAATCAGATTTTATTACGGTTTTACAAAGATGTACTTGAAGGACAAAACAATGTGAAGCCCCCATTGCCACCAACTGTAGTATAATGTCACATCAATTCCCTGGGCTAGCTCACTAAGGATTTCCCCATTTGAGAAGAGAAGGATAGCAAACTTCCTTGAAATAAAGATAATGGGTGGGAAAAAGGTGAGAAGAGGACTCCAAACATTAGGAGAGATATGTTTGCTTCACTTGATTGGTTCAAATTTCTGGGTTCTTTGGACAGGTTAGGAATTCCATCCCATAACTAATGTATACAATTAGGGTAAATATAACAGGTCATATAGCATCAGCATGATTACACATTAATGGTTCCTCCACCAATAAGAAAAGATCTAGTCAAGGCTAC
Organism: Spea multiplicata; assembly: GCA_009364415.1. Classification (NCBI taxonomy): domain Eukaryota; kingdom Metazoa; phylum Chordata; class Amphibia; order Anura; family Pelobatidae; genus Spea; species Spea multiplicata. The sequence continues at coordinate 37,746 of VKOC01023181.1, forward strand.
AAGATGCAAAACGTTAACCCCATTGATATATTCAAAAAACATATACAGAATTGTCAGGCTACTGATATTTAACAAAAATTAAAAACCCATCTCCCTCAAATATTACCTAGCACGTTGCATATAATTACATTGTCTTTTAAACCCCAGTCCCAAAATTGTTGGGGCAATGAAAACCGTGCATCACAATGTATGCAGGGTTGAGGGAGACAAGGAAGCAGAGATAATCCTTTTAGTTTTAGCCCCAATCCCATCATATTCAGGATGGGGGGCCTGCCGAAGATTATGTACCCCAACCCCCTTGATTAATTTATAGGACAGGTTAACAACGTGGATAGCCCTTTTTTTAACCAAAATGAACTTTTTTTTAGGGACCAGTTGGAGGTTTAGGGCCACCTGGATTTCCTGGTCTGAGAGTGAGTAGAGTTTTTTAAATGATATTTATTTACTGGAGCACCTAATAACAAAGCCTTTTCTATGTTTAAAGGAACATTCCGGGCATTTGGTTTTTTATGTTCCAGATGTTTTTTTGGTGTTTCTTTGTTTTCCCACAATTTGCTCAGATATATACTCCATTTACTACAACCCTGTCTGTCACTCAGCCGCTGCCTGTTCCATTCAGCAATATTGGGATCTAAACTCAAGAGATCGCAGTTTATTGATGTGTCTTTTGGCTGAAAGCGGATCCGCAACGTCTTCTGCGTCTTCTCCATCTCCTCCATCTATGATTTTAGTCACCCAATCACAAAATCAGTAAGATTAGTCTGTCTGATCTCCCTGAAGTAAACCAGAGCTGCTTCTGATCACAAAGTCCATGTGACTTTAGATTGTGATGGAGACCCGGGCTCCTGTACTCGGCCTCAGAGATCTTCCTTCCCGCTGAAAGCTCAATTGCTCAATACTTAGCGTATGTTGCAAACAGCACTAGGTTTATTGAAAACAACAAACATAATCAGATAATCCCTTCAGCCTCCAGCCTCCAGCCAGCAATGGCCAAATGGCAAACGATCTAGGTAAGCTGGAAAAATGGTCAGAGCTGTGGCAATTGGCATTTAACGTGGATAAATGCAAAGTAATGCACCTGGGGCATAAAAACCCAAGGGCAGAGTATAGACTATTTGGTACTGTCCTAACCTCAACGTGTGAGGAAAGGGATTTAGGGGTAATTATTTCTGAGGATGTAAAGGTAGGTAGACAATGCAGTAGAGCAGCAGGTAATGCTAGCAGAATGCTTGGTTGTATAGGGAGAGGTATTAGCAGTAGGAAGAGGGAAGAGCTCGTGCCGCTGTACAGATCACTGGTGAGACCTCACTTGGAGTATTGTGTACAGTACTGGAGACCATATCTCCAGAAGGATATAGATATGTTGGAGAAAGTGCAGAGAAGGGCTACTAAAATGGTTTATGGATTACAAAATAAACCTTACCAGGACAGGTTAAAGGATCTTAACCTATATAGCCTGGAAAAAAGACGGGACAGGGGGGATATGATAGAAACATTTAAATACTTAAAGGGAATCAACAAAGTAAAGGAAGAAAGTTTATTTAAAAGAAGAAATAAAACCGCAACAAGAGGACACAAGCATAAACTAGAGGGGCAAAGGTTTAATGGTAACATCAGAAAATATTACTTTACGGAAAGGGTAGCAGACGCATGGAATAGCCTCCCAGTGGAAGTGGTAGATGTTAATACCGTAAAGTCATTTAAGCAAGCATGGGATAGGCATAATGCCAAGCTAGATATAGGATAAGGGCAAGTACTAAAGGAGAGTACTCAGAGGTTGGGCAGACTGGATGGGCCTTCTGGCTCTTATCTGCCGTCACTTTCTATGTTTCTATGTTTCTATGGTAAACAGTCTTTATTTCAGGGTGATCCCGAGGGAGCCGCAGCATTCCAGGGGTACCAATGGAGAGCCCAAGGTCCTTACCAGCTTGTAGTTCCCACTCCTCCCTACTGGCTTTCTTGTCAATGGGCAGAACATACGCTAATTTACAATCCCGTTTTTGGTTAAATAAATCCGTTACCGGTTTTGCTAGTAACCCACTAAGCTTATTTAATAACGTTGGGTGAATCTCATGAGCCCCCACTGACTTGTTTGTGTTTACGTTAGACGGCTGAAACCCTTTCCTATGTTTTCATCTGTAAAAACTGAATAAAAATGTATCTTTTGTCCTCTTAATTAATAAATTGCCCTCTACTTGCAGGGGGATGTTGGTGAGGTGGGACCAGTTGGACCATCAGGGATTCCTGGACCTCAGGTATTATTTTATGGAAATCATGTGACATGCCATGGGAATCTTCGCTTTCAGAATATTAACGGCCATTCTTTGCCCCGTAGGGACCTCCTGGGAACATGGGAGCACCTGGAATCAAAGGTGATAAGGTGATCTAAATATATTTCATTATCATAGAGACAATCTCTGAACCTTTAGCTGCTTTATTTATAATACAAAATGGTTTAAATGCACAATAATTTCTTTGCACATTATTCCAGAGTCACATAATTACAAGCACAGGAATCATTAAATAAAGTAATGTTTTTCGGGAATTAAGCTCCAGGTAGAGCATTTCACCTTTTAGGATATTTGAAATAAAAGGATGTCCTTGCAAGTGGAAACGGCTATAAGCTGAGCGTGAGATCATTATTTATTATATCATAGCGGGTAGTTATTATACCTTTATATTAAGCCTGATATGGGGTTCTGGGGATTTATTGTGACAACAAAATCCTCAAACACATTTCCAAGTCGTTTTTCTTATACAATCTGTATCTGAATGTAAGTGTTTTATCTGTGTCTGCGTAACAATATGTTATTTAGGGTGAACGTGGATTTTCAGGAGAACCAGGAGAGCTCGGGTACCCAGGAGATAAGGTATATATATCTCTGATATAAAATTCCAGTGTTTAAAGGGTAATGTGATGATACGAAAACTTAATTCAGTGACAGGAGGGTGAAATCAGACCAAAAGGGTTGAAAGAGAGCTTAGAACGAGAGGATGGAAGGAGAGGTCAGAGTGAGAGGATGGGGGGAGAGGTCAGAGTGAGAGGATGGGGGGAGAGGTCAGAGTGAGAGGATGAAAGGAGAGTTCACAGTGAAAGGATGGTGGGAGAGGTGGGAGTGAAAGGATGGGGGAGATGTCAGGGTGAGAGGATGGAAGGAGAGGTCAGAGTGAGAGGATCGAGGGAAAGGATGGAAGGAGACATCAGAGTGAGAGGATGGAGAGAGAGGTCAGAGTGAGAGGATGGAGAGAG